>JAKCPI010015795.1:0-38615 GCA_023213315.1 Euborellia annulipes | reverse complement strand
TTATTAATATGTGATTAATAATAAATAATAAATTCATTTTTAAATTAAAAATCTGGTGTGACTGGCGCACAGCACACAACTTTCTCTTACCTTTCGGTAATCGAAAGTTGTGTACTGTGCTTGTCACACCAGATTTTTTGTGTCGACATGTATTTAGTTTCCGACAGTAGGGTACAATTGAATTCAAGATGTAAAATTTATAAGTATGGGAAAATATTTATATTTTGATACCATGGCAACCATTTCTCCTATCTTTTCTATGGAGTACAGAGTAAAGTGGTCTTCAGAAGATTTCAATCACAAAATGAGAATATACATTTTAAAGAGCAACTAAAAAATAGTTGATATATGAATTTAAAAAAAAAAATCGTTGGAGCAAATTTTGAGAAAATCGAAAAAAAACTGAAAAAGTGAATCAGTAAAGTACTAGTACTTTTTGGTCAATTTTGTTCAAAAGCTTCCGTGTCACGTCCCATGGGGGTGCCTAACTTAAATATAAAATTTCAACTTCCTAGCTCTTTTTCGTTCTTGAGATATTTTGTCTCACAGACACACACACACACCCACAGACAGACCATGTCGCGAAAACCACTTTTTTGGATTCAGGGGACCTCAAAACGTGAAGATCCATCAAAATCTCGACATCGAATTTTTGACATGAATCCAATACTTTCTCTCTATATATATATTACATATATACATAGGTAAGAGAAAGTAAAAAAAATTTAAAACTGTGTTTTTCTGTATTTGCTAGATTATAAAAAAATTAATTTTCATAATTTTTTTAATAAGTCATTCCAATAATCCCTTTTGAATTTAATTCATTAAAAAAAAACCGCACTGAAAAATTCCTTATAATAGTCGTTTTTTTTTTTAAGTATGTTAAGACGGCCCCTCCTGCTCCCCCTTAAGTGTTTGGACTTTGACGTATATTATATTCAACCTTTAATTAATTACTTTCTTGAATGAATCAAAACTAAAATAATTATATCTTCTCTCTTAGCATTTCCATATTAAAATATTCACTCTAGACTAATAAAAACACACATTCATTCACAAAACAAATATCATCATTCAATTATATTTCAAGCTCGAGACCAGTCACCAAGAACGCCGGACATTCTCTCTATATCGCTAATAAAATATAAGAGAGGTGATTTTATGTATATTTTTTGTGGATTCTAACTCAATCGAAATGATCATACATAAACATGAGCTGAGAGATAGAAATTACTCACTTTTTTTTATAGTCCCAGCTTAAAAAAAATGATTTACTCTTTTTGCAGTTTTATTGTTTAATTAAAAATATTACCTAATAAAATACTGAGTAGTATTAATGAATTAGTTATTAAACTAACTAGGACTTAATAAATAAGTAATTTAAATACTCTGCCTGTTTTTGGCTTCAGGGCGACTGAGAGCTTCACCCTAGGGATGGAAAAGTCGACTCTGACTTTAGTCAAGAATCGATCTTTTACTGAAAATAATCGACTTTTTAGAATTGAGTTGAAATTCTTTCAAGTCGATTAGAATCGATTCTCACTGGACGACTTCGACTTTTTTCTTATAATGATTAGTATCCGATGGTAATATAGTTTGTGACGTTTTCATTGATTGACTTTCATCTTTCTTTTAAAACCTACATATAACACACCAATCAACACGCTTTCTTAGATCGGTTAGTGAACATATGTGGCATTCTTAATTCCTCAATTTTAATGTTTTTTTTGATACTCAACTTTAATATTAGCCTGGTCGTCCACTGGACGCTACCGCTACAAGGGCGACAACAAGAGACGCGACAACACGCGACAAGGGTCGTCCACTGCACGCTACTTCGCGCTACATTTGACATAAAATTTCATATACAGTTCTAACCAATAAATAAAACAAATCTATATAATTTTAATAAATAATTAAATTGAAATATAAAACCAAGATAAAAATGTCCTAATTTATATTTATTTTCGCTAAATTTTCAAATAATCTTATTTTAAAATTCTTTATATTCTGGGATGAAGGTTATTTTAAATAGACCTCGAAGAGCCGCAGTTACTTCACCAAATCACTCAATTTGAAAAAAACAAAAATGTATAATTTTATCAATTTAATATATATATACAGTATATCACAAAAAATTGTAATGTCGACTATAAAAGAATAAGTAAGTGTTGAATATAAAATAAATTACACATACTCTATGTTTATCTTTAAAGGTCCTGACGGTGATGAAAAATCGAAACTGATATTTGCAAAGCAGTCGATTCTTGAAACAGTTAATAAAAAATTTAAAAAATTTATGAAAATTCATTTAAACACACACTCACCGAACAACAGTGATTGATGAAGTAACTACGGCTCTTTGATGTCTATTTAATCTTATTTTGTCCCACAAATTAAATATCGACATTTTGGTCTTTGTTTTATTCAATTCCATCAATTTTATTAAGAAAAAACAAATTGTTGCGGTTTTTTTTTTTGCCGGTGAGAGTATTTTAGGTTAGAAAAACAAAGGGTTAGACGCTACAACGCGCTACAGATCCCATTTTTTTGGGATCTGTAGCGCCTTGTCGCTCGAAGCGCGTTGTAGCGTGATGTCGCGCGCTTCTAGTGGACGAGCTTCAATTGATTCACACACATTGGGATCTGTAGCATGTTGTAGCGCTTGTAGCGGTAGCGCGTTGTCGCGTCCAGTGGACGACCAGCCTTAATATTTTATTTTAATTGGGTATATAGGAGACTTTTCAGTTAAGGAATTAAATAAAAAACTTTTATTTAATTATTAACCGTCGACGTTTCGGTCGCAAATCCTTCTCGACGATTATTTGTCGATTGATTGTAAGAAGCCCTAAGTGAGCAAGTCACTCACTCTTAATACATATAGCCCAAATAAATATTTTATAATTTACAATGATAATTGAATATAATACTGTTAACCTTGTATTCTAACAATTAATGTTAATTGTCCTGAGGAAGGTTGTGATTTGCCTCCGAAACGTCGACGGTTAATAATTAAATAAAAGTTTTTTATTTAATTCCTTGGCTGCAAAGTCTCCTATACTCAATTCAAAGTCTACAGCCACTCCTAGTTTTATTTTAATGTTCGGAGTCATATCACGTGCAATTTCTGGATAGAATATTCTTTTATTAAAAATATTGAAAACAATATATATATTCAGGATAATAAGGAATAATTCCCAAAGAAGAATGCAGCCAAAATTTATTTCATTCGATTTTAATAAAAGTTACTAATCACTTGCTGACGTTTCGGTTCGGGTTTGAACCATCATCGGAGCTGTGATTTTGTCTTTATGTTTTTAAACAATACATTCAAACTATTATGGACCGAAACTATTATGAACCGAAACGTCAGCAAGTGATTAGTAACTTTTATTAAAATCGAATGAAATAAATTTTGGCTGCATTCTTCTTTGGAATTATTCCTTATTATCCTGAATACAATACTACAGCTATAATCAAATATTCAATTACTAATATATATATTATTTGTTTGCAAAAAAATAAATAAATAAATTACACAAAAAATAATTGCACACGACAAGATTTGAACTTGAGATTTCGCATTTACAAAGAATCAAAGCTACCAAACTGGCCACCGAAGCTATTTCAAATGTGATTGTTAGCAACAACTTAGGATATGCAGGCAAATCTTTAACATTTTTTTCTAGACAGACGGTTGAGAAGCGCCTTCTTTCGCTTTAATAGAATTTGTTTTTCATTACAGTATCCTACACATGGGTGAGAGGAAGGCCGTGCACTCCCCTTGTAAATTTGTCTCTTTCTAGTATTTAAATATAATAAAGTATTTGTAAAGTATAGGGGAAATCATTTCCCCCCTTTTTTTTTATTTGTACAATTCCTACAAATTCAAATTTTTCAAAAGACTCTTTTATATTTATATATTTCGTGTGCAAATTATTTGTGCTTGTAAATAGAAATGATTAACCTTTCCACGGGTGAATCTCGAATGCATCAAATGAGGGTGAAGAGGGTATCGCTTGGCGGGGGTGGTACCTGTCCAGAGCGGTCGGTGTGCAAATAAATGACCATTGTGCGATGGCGCCAGGGCGGGCGGCACAGGTGCATGACATACAACCAAGGGGGAGGGGTTCATGTACACATACACCCCAGTGTCAACCTGTCCCGTGACAAATTCACTCAAATTAGGAACTCGCCCAACCAACTTCAGATGGCCAAGGAAAACTTAAAGCCTGTCCTTAACATGCGGCCTCTATTTATATAATATATTATTATAATATATCCAATTTACTCCATATGTATAACGTTAACTTATATAGCTACAAGTTTGTGAAATAAATCAAAGAATTAATTTGTCATTTGTCAGCTGAGGGTTTTGGGTTTATGTTCTTAAAGAAATATGTTCATCATTTAAGCGTTTAATTTGATTCATTAAATCTTCGACCTACGCTCACCTCGGCGTTCAGGAGACGAAAAAAAAAAGATTTTAATTAATTTGACGGGTCCAAATCAAGTTCCTAACGAACCTCGCTTATGACCAACGTTCTGGAGAAATTAAATTTCTACGATTGACAACTTAAATGCTATTGAAACTCAATTTAACGAGAGCTCCCGATAAAAGAGAGAGAAAAAAAATCAACAGATCAATGGCAAAAAAAAGTGAATTTCTTTTTTTTTCCCCTCTGTTAAATTCAGATTTCCTAATTGACGTTTTAATATATTTGGAGAAAGTTCACCTTTTAATCTAAATTCAACGCATGTTTGCTTACTTAAGAAATTCTTTAATCTATCTCATTAGTTTTAAATTACCAACTTAATCATTATTTACTTTCTCTTACCTAAATATTGAGAAAGTATTGGATTCATGATCAAAAATTCGATGTCGAGATTTTGATGGATATATACGTTTTGAAGTCCCCTGAATAAAAAAAAAGTGGTTTTAGTGACATGGTCTGTCTGTCTATGAACAAAATATCTCAAGAACGAAATGAGCTATGAGGTTGAAATTTTATATTTAAATAAGGTACCCCCCCTGGGACGTGACACTAAGCTTTTGAACAAAAACGGTCAAAGAGTACTAGTACTTTGCTGATGCAATTTTTTAGTTACTGTCGGAAACTAAATATATGTCTACACAAAAAATCTGGTATGACAAGCACAGAACACAACTTTCTCTTGCCGTAGGGTGCGATCAGCCACACCAGATTTTTTAATTTTCGAAAAAAATATTTTTTTTTAGACTATTTAAATTAAATAAAAGATATTTTGAAAAAATTCGTTCTATATCTTATAAATAATTAAATTAGTAATCATTGTGTTAAAGAAGAATTAATATTTTGCCTTTAATTAATTAACTGCAATCTTTCAAATGAAATGGAATAAAACCCTTGTTTCCCTATGGGCAGAACTAACGCCATCTCTTGCCGCCTAGAGTAACCAGCTTCTGAATGGGCTATTAACGGTTTTTCGAGACCTAATCAAAATCAGCCAAAAAGTACTAGTATTTTACTGATGTACTTTTTCATTTTTTTTCTTCGATTTTCTCAAAATTCGTTACAACAATTTTATTTAAAATTCATAAATCAACTATTTTTTTTAGCCCTCGGGTTTGGCGTAGTAGGTAGCGTGCCTGCCTCCTAACTTAAATATAAAATTTCAACTTCCTAACTCTTTTCGTTCTTGAGATATTTTGTTCACAGACAGACCATGTCACGAAAACCACTTTTTTGGATTCAGGGGACCTCAAAACGTGTATATCCATCAAAATCTCGACATCGAATTTTTGACATGAATCCAATACTTTCTCTCTCTATATATATATTAACATATCTATAGAGGTAAGAGAAAGTAAAAAATAGAATTTTTGAATAAAATATACGTATTTTCCTTTTTATATATCAAAATATCCCCTTTTTAAAGAGTCTGGAATCCCATTAGAAAGTAGTAAAACGAATAAAAAAAATACCTACACTTGGAAATTATAAATATAAATCATTCGGCCTTATAAAAAATACCAAAATTGAGTTCGTTTTTTTGTGTTGAGCTCTAGAGAAAAAAAATGGGATCCAATTAGGTTTGAGTTTGTATGAGAGAAGCCCACGTGGCCTGGCTGGCCCGCCTCCCACGTTAACCGAGTGACAAAAAGTAGAGTAATGTGTAATGTCCTCCTGATGCCTCTAGGTCGTAGGAATTAATCTTGGCGGGGCTTTTTTATCAAGGAAATCTGATTGCTGGATAAACATAATTCCTCTTATCAAAAGTAATGGAAAGGGATTTATTTATTATGTACTAGAGGAAATAACCATTATTATTAATGAATTATTATAGGGATATTTTCTAAGTAGTGTAATATTTCTGGGAGCTTCAAGCTGGATGCCCATTTCTACTTGAGGCTCGGTGCCAAATCGAAACCATATATTACGTTTATATAACTCAATTCCATTATCTCGGAGACTGGGATTCACCTCACTTCCATTTCAACTTCCGTCTTCTCTCTCATTTCTTTTTTCTTTTCTCAAAAAAAAAAAAAAAAAAAAAAAAACACACACACGCCCCTTCTTAAATTAAATGCAAAACAAAGGCATTTTCTGATAAACTTGAATATATAATGTGTAGTGTAATCACACGCTATTATAAATTCAAACAAGGGTGTTTCCTTACCCCTACGATAATTTACTCGGCTTTCTCTCGTTTACTTGGATGTATTGGCGTATACACCTTAGCGATGAATCAAGGAATTTGCATTAAACATGGCTAATTTTGTCAAAAGTCAATGCCGTGTGTGTGTGTGTGTGAAATTAACATAAAACTAAGGATAAATCTATTAATTTATTCGAAAAACGATATCTGTTAATATATAAGTAAAAAAATCTGTTCACACAGGACTTACTAAAAGTAAGAGTAAGTTGTGTTCTGTGCTTGTCACACAAGATTTTTTTGTGTCAAGATATATTTAGTTTCCGCCGAGATATTAGAATTCAAGATGTAAAATTTATTAGTATGGAAAATATTTATATTTTGTTACCATGGCAACCATTTCTCCTATCTGTTCTATGGAGTTGAAGAATAAAGTGGTCCACAGAAGATTTCAATGAAAAAATTAGAATATACATTTTAAAAACCATCTAAAAAATAGTTTTTTTTATTAAAAAAAAAAAAAAAAAAAACATTCACACTTTTTCAATTAATATATCAATTTGGGGGTTCAGGCATTTCTATTTAACTAAACATTTTTCGAGATCTATATATTTGAATAAGATAATAGTATTCAAAATACCTCGATAAGTGGAAAATTTTTCTTTAAAGTTTTTCACGTTTTCGTTACTAGTTAGTGACTTGCAAGACTAACTGCATATAAGGGGAAGTGAGTTTTATTGATGCAGGTCGAGGGTCCGGTGGCCCGGTGCAATGGATAGCACGCCTATGCCCCGGAAAGGCGGATATCCTGGGTTTGATTCCCGGGAGCCATGGGATGCTTGGCCTCATCAATAAAAAACACCCACAGTCTTGTTAAATATTTCTATTTAAGCCATCTGGTATCCAAATGGCTTAAATAAAATCATCGGACTGCCTGAAGTCCGAACCCGCGAAGTTTGAGACACGAAGCTTTTGAACAAAATCGACCAAAAAGTACTAGTACTTTACTGATGCACTTTTTCAGTTTTTTTCGATTTCCTCAAAATTCGCTACAACGATTTTGTTTAAAATTCATAAATGAACTATTTTTTAGATGCTCTTTAAAAAGTATATCAGTGAATTTTTTCGTGGAAATCGTTTGAAGTACACTTTACTGATGTGGAATCATTCGTAGCTCATCGCCATCTATGAATCATTGCGTGGTCAAGTTTGGAACTAAAGTGCTAAGAGCAACTAAATATATCTCGACACAAAAATCTGCTTTGACAAGCACAGTACACAACTTCTCTTGCCAAGGTGTAGCGAACAGTTACACCAGATTTTTTCTGGAATAAAAAAAAGATTTTTAAATTATTTAAATCACACGTCAGTTTAATCCTTCTGACCTTAAGGTTTGAAATATTCCCACTCCCCTCAAACCTCTTGACCAGACCAATTACTTGTATATTGATAATATCCAATTATCACCCCCATTTTATATTTATTATTATACAGTACCAAGTAAATTTAATAAATTGTATAAAAACCTACAGTAGTTTGTCTTTCAACATGTTTACTCAACATCTTTTATATCTTTTTATATAAAATACAGGTATATAAGGGCTTAATTTGAAATATGAAAAAACCCACTTGGTTCTCTCTTTTATTATATTATTTTATATTATATACAATAGAATTCGTTTCTCGAATATATTCCTATTCACATCTTTTCTTGGGTCGCTGCATCTTTTCATATTTATTCACTATATGAAAAGGATAAAAAAAATAAAAATTGCCTTACTAAGCTCATTATTTGTTCTTCTTCTTTTAATGAGCTGCAAATGTAGGCATTTTGTGACAATAATGAATTAGTCAAGTAAGTATTATAAACGGATGACGTAACCGGCAACTGGTGCTCTAAAGGCCTAAGTTTGCCCATCGAGTTGTAATGTCAAAGTAAGCAGCCGAGTCGTTAAAAGCATGTGCTTAGCAGAAACTAAAGTCATTTGGCTATCTGTTGGCCGACTCTAACTTGAAATAGGAAGTCATAACTGAGGGTGGAAAGAGAGAGAGAGAACCGTGTTCTTTAGGCTAATTATCTAATTGTCTAGAGGCCTCTTCGATCCCTTGCTTAGATTTATAACATATCAAGAGCACAAAGATAACGCCTTTTTACTTTTTTCCTTGAGGAAATAATAATAAAGAATAATTTAATTAGACAAAACATTAAACTCTTCTGCGTTCATGGAAGGAAAAGCAAGTTAGTAACTATTATAATAAAAAAAGTGGAAAATGGACTCTAATTATTAATTCAACCCCCTAAAAGAAGAATTCCTTCCAGGAGACATTAAATCGTTATCCTTAAAAAATCTGGCGTGACTGTCGCACAGCACACAACTTTCTCTTACCTTCGGTAATCGAAAGTTGTGTTCTGTGCTTGTCACACCAGATTTTTCGTGACGACATATATTTAGTTTCGGCCGATATATTAAAATTTAAACCAGATTTTTCTATTTGGCAGCTTTGTTGACTACACATAACCTAGTTCACATTCATTTTGTTTTGTTTGCAAATTGTGTTGTTTCTGACTAAATTAATTTAGACCTTGGTATTTACCCTGCTTTATTAATAATATTCTGTATATAAATATTTATAAATGGTTTGTCCCGAAAGATATTTTACAAAAGGAAGATCTCCATGACGTCACTCCTTTGGAATGGAAAAAATGTAAACAAACCGAATTTGACGCCCCTTGCCGAGGGAGATGTAAAATTTATAAACATGGGAAAATATTTATATTTTGTAACCATGACAACCATTTCTCCCATCTTTCCTATAAAGCACAAGAGTAAAGTGTGCTCCAAACAATTTTGAGAGCAAAATGAGAATATACATTTAAAAGAGCATCTAAAAAATAATTGATTTTTGAATTTTAAACAAAATCGTTGGAGCAAATTTTGAGAAAATCGAAAAAAACTGAAAAAGTACATCAGTAAAGTACTAGTACTTTTTGGCCGATTTTGATCAAAAGCTTATTTTCACTGTCTCGGAAGGTGTTTAACTTAAATATAACATTTCATCCTCATAACTCAATTCTTTCAAGCTTAAAATTGATCCCAGACACACACACACACAGACAGACAGACCATGTCGCGAAAACCACTTTTTTTCAGGGGACCTCAAAACGTGTATATTCAATAAAATCTCGACATCAATTTTTGACATGAATCCAATACTTTCTCTATATTTTAACATTTATAGGTATGAGAAAGTAATAATAGTTTATTGTTCTAGTCAGTTAAAAAACAAAAAAGAAAATAACCATTCCAATCAATTTATTCATTCAATTGTGCGATAATTAATTTACATTTTAAACATTTATAATGACTAATTTTGGCCAAATGTTTATGTAGCTAATTCAGGAAATAGCGCTCGAGTCTAATGGTCCATTCAGATGGAATGGACTGATCGGATTGATAATATTTTTTAATCTATTGAGAGAGAGAGAGAGAGAGAAAACAAGGAGTGCGCGAGTGCTAAATCGTGTTTGAGGCTTATCGGTGTTTTGAATCGCGATGTGCGCGTGTGCGTGAGAATCTGGAATCTTGGAGGCTGTGTGTTTTGGCCACCCTGCAGCCCTAATGAACAAGGCGACACTTAAAAGAAAAACGTCCTGTCGGTCATCTATCACCCCCCCCCCTCAAAGGTGCAGGTAGCTAGTCACCTATATTGTGCCATCTGTCTTATGCCCTTTTTTTCTTCCCTCTCACCCTTTCCAAGAACTCTGTTTGTTTTTCCTCATTTCTTTTCTTTTTTTTTTTCTTAAATTTTGGTTAGAGGTCGTCTGATGCGATTGCGATACTGATAATAGCTGGCAGAAGATCCCTTTAAGACAATGTTCGGTATTAAATTGCGTGTTCTGTATTTTATCATGTGCACTGAAACGTGAATGACCGGAAAAGAAAGAATTTTATCGGAACAATTTTCAGCTTCATTGCTTTTTAAGGATATCGATTTAATGTCTCCTGGAAGGAATTCTTCTTTTTTCTTATTTTAGGGGTTGAAATAAATTTAAAATAATAATTAGAGTCCATTTTCCCTGTAGCGTCTGTAAAAGAACTTTGCGCAAGCATTTTAATTGTGCAAGCCGCTTGATACTCGATTGAATTTTAATCATGCACAAGCATATTCAAACTCTCCTCCATTTTATAGAAGTCTTTTGATGGATCTTCACGTTTGAGATCTCCTGAATCCAAAAAAGTGGTTTTCGCGACATGGTCTGTCTGCCTCTGTGTGTCTCTATGAAAAAAATACCAACAACTGCAACAGCTAGCAGGTTGGAATTTTACCATGGCGAACATAAACATTTGCTCCCTAGCCTGTTTTAAAGACGCCTACTAGTTAGGCAGCCCAATTGACTCCCCACTACATATGCACTGTCTGGGTGAATTTACCTGAGCTAGGGTTCTGAGGGTATTTTATGATAGACCATAAACCAACCCTTTTGAACAATGTATATAGTGAGATAGCGTAGCCTGTTCAAATGAATTTGAACTCAAATTAATAGAATTTCAACTTTTTTATTAATTTCATCTTGTTATTTGGAAAAAATTAACTTATTTCAAAATTTGAACGAAACTTGTATCCCAATTTTTAATGAAATTTCTCCGATATCTATAGACCTTTATAATAATATCTCGGGCGTTAAAATATTCTTATTAAAAAAAATATCTAGTGTAATAATATGAACACCGGATATATAGACAATATTTATTTATTAATAATGTGTTGAGCCACCATTTGCTTGTAGAAATTTTTACAGGTTATTTGGGGGTACTCTAGGATCTATCCAAAGTTTTTGATCTCGAGGACTCTGTGCTATTTTGGGGGAGGGGGAAGGGGGTTGCAAAAACTTCAAAATTTTAGGACTTTTTCAGTTTTTATTTTGTTTTCTATCTCGTAAGCTAAGTATATTTTGCGCACCAGAGTACAATACAAAGTTGTAGAGCATCAAATTTGCTAGAATTTTGTTGTTAAAACAAATATGTAGACCCAATATTAACCGAGATACGGCCGATCAAAGTTAGCCCAAGTTCCTCGAAATGTAAAACAAATGGAAACTTTGATGGGCCGTATCTCGGTTATTATTGGGTCGAAATATTCGATTTATTAACCCAATCTTAGAAAATTTAATGCTCTACAAATTTGTCATGTAGACAAATTCACAAAATATGTTTAGTTTGCGAGATATAAGCGAAAAACTGAAAAAAGTCCAAAGTATATCGAAATGTAAAGAAAGAAACTTTGATAGGCCGAATCTCGGTTAATATTGGGTCTGAAAATTCGTTTTATCATCCAAATTTTACCCAATTTTATACTCTTTCTAATTTATTATGGTGCACAAAATATGCTTAGCTTACGAGATATAAGCGAAAAACTGAAAAAACTACACACATTTTGAGGTTTGTTTTTATTTTCTCCAACCTCTGTAGGCCCTACGAAACAGTGAGCGAACAAAAGCAAACATTAAAAGCTAAAAATTGAAATTTAAGTTTTTTTTGGTGTCTAGAAGAGGAATTCGCATATTTAAAATTTATCTATTGTCCAAAGGGATGGTTTATGGCCTGTCTTAAAAGACCCTCAGAACCCTATCTTAGGTAAATTCACACAGACACTGCATATGTAGTGGTGAGTCAATTGGGCTGCCTAACTAGTAGGCGTCTTTCAAACAGGTTAGGGAGCAAATGTTTATGTTCGCCATGGTATATTTAAGTTAGGCACCCCCTCAGACGTGAAAATAATTATTTAATAAATTATTTTATCTCTATAAGAACAGGATTTTTTTACCAACAGCCGATTCCTATTTCAAAAATTTGTATTGCCCTCGGGGTTTGGTGTAGAGGTTAGCACGCTACCAACTACTCCAAGCCCCGTGGGCTATTGTTAGCTTAATAGTAGAAAAGGAATTATCATATTTTGAAGTTGTACAGTGAGCGCCAGCTGGGTGCTAAAGCCTTAAGTATATAGTATAAAAATTATTTCACTATATACCATATAGATAGGCTACCAGATGGGGACTTAATTGTGGCACTCACTGTACAGAAAAGAAAAAAAAATTTAACACGAAAATTCTTTCGTATGTAATATGTTGTCCACGCCAGATTCACTTTTATTAAAATACCATTCAAATAATAGCTTGAAGTTTGCATAAATCAATACTGCTAATTAGTTTTTGCTTAAACTAATATTACTTATTATTTTCCATATGAGCAAATATTAATCACTTGTAAAATAAGTTTTTATGGCGAGTTGTAATTTGCATTATTATTATATATGTTAATAACAGAGAGTTTAAGTTGTAATTATCGTTTAATACCTTAGTTCTCTTAAAAGGATTACAAAAGGGGCCAAAGTGACTTAAAGAGATTTGGAAATAACAATAGGCAATAATGGTTTCTAATTTGTATCCACCAAGTTTAATCTAGTCGGGGCAGGGGGGAGGGGGGAGAGAGAGTGAATATCATGTTGGTAGCTTGGCTAATGATCGTCTCCCGGAAATCGGGGTTAAAACTTGCAGGTATGATCGATGAGAAGCTGAAGATCCCGTGGGCAAGGCCTGAATGACAAGGGCCACACCGAGAGTCACTATTTCAACGCTCTTTCTAATTGCTTTCCAAATTAGCCCGATCGACTCTCCTAATTCATTTAAATAGTTTGCTGCTGGACCACAGGCCAACTAACTGAATGTTTATCTTTTATCATTAATGGAGTGGCAATCAAAAAAAAAAAAAAAGAAGTGATAATTATTCATTAATAATTTTTTTTATTCATGTTCCGTTATCTAACCAAAACAATCTGGTGTGACTGGTCGCTCACAGAACACAACTTACTTTTACCTTCGGCAATCGAAAGTTGTGTTCTGTGTTTGTCACACCGGGTTTTTTGTGTCGACATGTATTTAGTTCCCGACAGTACGGTACATTTGAATTCAGATGTAAAATTTATAAACGTGGGAAATTTTGTTACCATGGCAACCATTTCTCTTATCTTTTCCAAGGAGTACAAGAGTAAAATGGTCTTCAGAGGATTTCAATGGCAAAATGAGAATATACATTTGAAAGAGCATCTAAAAAATAATTGATTTTTGAATTTTAATAAAAATCGTTGGAGCAAATTTTGAGAAAACTGAAAAAGTACATCAGTAAAGTACTAGTACTTTTTGGCCGATTTTGATTAAAAGCTTATTTTCACGCCCTAGGGGGTGCCTAATTTTACAATTAATATACCTAGTCATATGATTACTGATATAATAAAAAGAAAGACTGGCTTTGTTGATCATAGCCGAAACGTTCCGAAATAAAGAGTGTTAACAAAATAGATGCTTTTTATTATTGGCTGCATCCTCTTTTTATATCATTAATCTAAAAAGAAAGATTTGTTTTAGGCCCGAATTATTTTATTTATTTTTGAAAGGGCCGAAAACAAATCTTTCTTTTTATTGCATCTTCTATCTGCATTATGGCCTTCTTTCATATTGTCTTTCATCTGATTACTTTTATAAATTTAGCAAAATATTAATATTATCAGACCGGTTGTCAAGATAGGGGATATGGGGTCCAAACTCCCACCTCCCCACCTCCACTGAAATTCCGAAAAATTGTTTAGCCCTATAAAAAGTAATAAGGTGTTATACTTTTAAAGTAAAAATAATATATCTTTAAAATTCATTCATTTCCAAAGGGGGATTACGTCCCAGATCCCCCCCCCCCACCTATATATCGATGAATACGGTTAAATTACAAAAAAAAAAGAGTATTTTTGCCCCTCTATAAAAATTTCACTCATGAATAGGCCTACAATATGAAAAAGAAAAAAAAAAAAATATTGTAAGAAAGATAAATAGAAAATTCGGAACTTTCTCGTAACTCTAAAAAAACATTTTTGGTATTGTATGTGTGTGTGTTAAGTAATCGTATTCACACAAAATACTAACAGCAAAATCGATGAAATTGTGAATCTAGATATATCTACTTCTTACACTAAAATAGATGATTTTTTTTATCATAAATAGGTCAACTTGAAGTAGTACTTCAACAAATTTTTTTTTATTTATTTATTTTGTAAAGAAAAAAAAAATAAATAATAAAATTCTATATAGAGCCCCAAACCCGAGAAGTGAGGGGTAGAAGTCAAATAAATAAATAAATAAAAATACTTTAACTAATAAATGATTTCAAAAATTTTGAACTTTGTTCTTTCGAAAACTGAACAGTTTTTCAGTTAATCAACTAAAAAAAATGTAAATATGAAAAATAATTTGCTTGCATTTCTAAGTAATCGTGTTCACATACACACAGACAATTCCAAAAATGTCTTGTTTTTTAGGTTAAGGAATGAAATAAAGTTTTTTTACTAATTCTAAGTGATTTTAGAATTATATTTCCAAAATATTTTTTTAAAACATTCCAGTTAAACGTTTACATTTAGAAAAAATATAATTATTATATAATTACTATTAAAATTAATGATCGTCATGTTAAGGGTGACTCGGGGGCAAAAAAAAAAAAAAACGAGTGGAGTCGACATCAACCATACATCATTCTTTATTTTTATTATTTATTCATTTATACATTTTTTGCCCCATCTAAATGAATAGAGTAATAAATGTTTTGTTTTGTCGTGGACAATATGTTTTCCAAATAAATCACATAATGAATAATTAATGAATTTTGTAAGATGAGTTATATAAAGGATTCTTATGGGATAGTCAAATTTGTTCTATGGTTCAAAAACAAAAAAAAAAAGTTTTCAATATGTAATTAAATAACGTCCTAGTAAAAATATAACAATAATTTTAATTACTCTTTGTTTTCATGAATTATCCATTAAATAGTATTTTAATAATTTATTACTTGATAATAATTTAGATGATTTATGCATATTTTTTTTTAATAACTATATTTATTTTAATATAATGGAAATTAAACAAATAATTAATCATAATAGCGCTACAATTAAAACTAAACTCGCTAGGGAGGGCTTAATAGGAGCAGAATATGCTTTAAAATTAAGGCCATAACATGAAATTTTTTATTGTATTATTCAAATTCTAATGCAATTTTAATAATTCTAATGGTAAGGATGGAAAAGTCGACTCAGACTTTACTGAAAATAATCGACTTTTTAGAATCGAATTGAAACTCTTTCAAGTCGATTAGAATCGATTCTCACTGGATGACTTCGACTTTTTTCTTACAATACTTAGTATCCGATGTAATATAGTTTGTAACGTTTACATTGATTGACTTTCATCTTTCTTTTAAAACCTACACATAACACACCAATCAACACACTTTCTAAGATCGGTTAATGAAGATAAATGGCATTCTTTTTTTTTATCACTCACACTTTTTTCCGAATCACATTCACAGTCTTTTCGGCATCTTAGACCATATAAGACTTTATACGAAGGGCGGATACAGGGGGGGATAAAGGGGTTTACCTCCCCTGAGATTTGAGAAAAATATTTTTTTTTTTTGGAAAAAAATGGTGTTTTTAATATAAAGTTTTAAAAACTAATACTTAAATATTTGTATATATGTAACAACTACAGAATGCACCTTTAAATTACCGATAATAAGAAAAAATTGTATGGTGTGCGACCAGTCACACCGGATTACCCCTTTCCCGAGAACGTTCTCTGGATCCGCCAGTGCTTTATACGTTAACCATTATTATTGAATATATCATTTGGGGTCGAGGAATCCTTATTTAAGCCATTTGGTATCCAAATGGTATACAAGGTAGGCGCACTACCAACTACACCAAGCCCGAGGGCATGTGGCATTCTTAATTCATTTTTCAAGGGCCACCTAACCCAATTTTCAGCACCGCTTGGCGTTGCTTAACAATGGATTAAAACGCTTAAAAGAGAGAAATGAATCTAAAATTTTAGAATTACAACTAAAATGAATTTTAGAGGAGTGCATAATATTTTTTTTTTAACACTCACACTTTTTTCTCATTCACACTCACACATTCACTCTGTTTTTTCGGCAACTCCCATTTGGTATCCAAATGGCTTAAATAAAATCATTGGACTGCCTGGTATACCAGGCTAGCACACTAACCCCTACACCCCAGGGCTCATAATTTTTTTTTTTTTCTCTTTATTTTCCGGCCCTTTGACCTCGGTCATTCAGCCCCCACTTTTTACAATACATCTTACAAAAAACATGATATAAAAAACTTTTATAAAAGTGCATAGTTCGTATCAAAAAAACATTAATATAAAAAGAAAACATTACAATTAAATAACTATGAAGGGCTCATAATTTAAAATAATGTAATTTTTTTACGTAAAAAAGAAACCCTAAAAATTTGGAATTTAATATTATATTCTAATAAAAATGATTAAACGTTTAGCTTATTATAAAGAGTAAATGTATTATCTGTCTATTATTAGGCAAGTTGTAGTAGCGGTCGAAGACGAGGTCATCGGTCACTTTTCAAAACATATTAAAATATTTTCACTGAAAGCTTATTGAAATGATGTTTCATTAAAGCTTTTTCTTTGTAAGGTCGTGCAGCTCTTCTCATTAGTTAGCACGCATTAATCAGCCGGCTTTGGCAGATATTGGACAGGAAATGTTAAAGGCCAGTGCACGGCTATAAGGTGTATTTGCCATCTTCTATAACCAGTATTATATTATTATATATCCAGTGTATTCTTGCTCATAAAATAAGCATGCGTGTGAGAAAAGTCAGAGTTCACCTTGCAACAAAGACAACAAATGACGACGTAAATAGTCACGCCGGGGCCGGGCATCCCTAACAGGTTAATGTTCATTCATAGTCAACAACAAACACACTTTGCACAATATTAAATGATGAATACCGGTCAGTTCGGATTTCTAAAAAAAAAATTCCCAAGCCATTTGTTCTATATTATATCGGGATTTACTTCCTGGGAGTGTCGCAAACTCATGCTGAGTATTTCATCTCTTTTGACGGAATAAAAAAATTCTTTAAAAACCCGGTAACAAAGGCCGAGTCACAATCTCGGTTCTCGGCTTCAATACACATCCTGTGCATTGAAGGCACCGACCCTCCCCACGTGCACGGGAGGCCCTCCCTCTAATGTCTACAAAACGAACGAACAGCGGCGGCGGATGCTAAAAAGGAATAAATATACGAAAAAAACTAATAAAAAAAGAGAGAAGGCGTGTGTAATATCATGCCGGCTCCATTGACAAATAAACAAGATGCCGCCCGCCCGCCTCCGGGTTGATATGTTTTGGCGGGCGAAATAATCGAATTTTAAAGAAATATGACACTACGCGGTAGGTTAGGTTAGAAGGCGAAGACGGATAATAGAACCTTTAAAAGGCTTAGGGAGGAAGGGAATTATTTTTGAAAGGAAATCCCTGAAAATTTAATATATACAATAAAAAGTAAATTATGGGAATCTTTTTTTTTTTTATAAATGTAATAAAACTAGCTGCGTCGCCCGCTTTCGGCGTCTCACTGACAATTGCAAAGCATACTCAATCTTCTTATTTTAAAAGAAATATAAGTAAATAAATAGACTACAAATATTAATAAAAATATTATTAGTAAGAGAGAATATAATGTAGACAGGAGAAGGAGCAGGTGAAGCCAAAAAACAAAAGCCTCGATTTAATACAATTTAATGAGACGTTTCAGGTGAATTTTATCTACCCATCTTCAGTTCTTCAAAATAGTTAAAAGTCCCGGAGTTGGTCAATAGGGCAATGCATTTAAATTTATGGATCATAGGTCCTGGCGATATGGGCCATCGTATTTATTTAGTGAGAATGATTCTCACTCCCACATCGCTAGAACATATGATACATAAATTTACATGAATTGCCCTATTGACCAACTCCGGGACTTTTAACAATTTTGAAGGACTGAAGATGGATAAATAAAATTCACCCGAAACGTCTCATTAAATTGTATTAAATCGGAGGCTTTTGTTTTTTGGCTGCACCTGCTTCTTCTCCTATCTAGAGAAAAACAGCCACTGACTTCATTGAGAATATGTTTTAAATTGTTAAACATAAATAAAAAAATGTTTAATGATGATTGGGAAAGCCTGGTGTAGATGGATGAAGAACGACAATTGAAACTGCTGGAGGTATTTTCAGGCCAAATTTTATTCCACTATTCAGTCGACGTTTCGGGGGACTTAACGCCTCCCTTCATCAGGACTCTAGACATGTACAAAGGCAAACATACAGCTTAGTTTACATTAAAATGATTCTCACTCATTCTCACTTGTCTTTTTTTTTTTTTTTTTGTTACATATATTCTTACAACAATATTGCGTGCTACTTATAATGTGGTTATAAAATAAACCGCTGGTTTAGTCATAAAGAATGTAATATAATGGTCCAATTTTGCCTGCTGATTGGAAGAAAGGCATTCGCAGGGCGAGTTCTCAATACAATGAATTTTATTTTTATATAATACCGTTTCTCGCTTTTGTTTTATCTGTACATGTCTAGAGTCCTGATGAAGGGAGGCGTTAAGTCCCCCGAAACGTCGACTGAATAGTGGAATAAAATTTGGCCTGAAAATACCTCCAGCAGTTTCAATTGTCGTTCATCAAAAAAATTTTTCATTAACATTCACTAATATTGCAAACAATACATGAATTTCTTTTCATTTCTATTATCTTCATACTAGGGGAGAACCTAACTTCAGCATTTAATAATTCAAAATGTTATAGGATTTTCGGGACAAAAATAATTTTACTGTAATCCTTAGACCAGTGTGCCCCCGCAACCAAGGGTGCCGCGTGATTGCTAAGGGGTGCCGCGAAATATTGAGATAAACAAAAAAAACTTAATCCTAAAGTTTTGTAAGGACTTAAAATTAATTATTCTCATGCACGGATGGTGATAGTGGTCCATTCAGTTATAAAAGTATCCGACAGATAAATTTTCATATTAAACTTATTTTTTTTTTAATTCAACGATGGATGCCCCTAGTGTTTAATGTTATTCTGCCGTGAACTTCAAAATTTTGGGAAATTCTACCCTACAAGGTTATCTTTATGCATATAAAATTTGGTTGTGAAATTTCAAAGGGATATTTCTAAAATAGGGCGTAACATATCGACATATTTGTTTTAAATATGAAAAACTGCTTTTAATAAAAAATGTTGGGCGTTGCGACTTTTTTTTCCTTAGATGGAGGATCTTTTTCTTTTTTTATTAAAGGTCTTTTTCCATGGGGGGAGGGGGGGTGCATATAGCCTTACATTCCCCAGTTTGTTTTTATTTTATTTAAATAGTAATTTTTGACAAAAATAGTTGAAACGGTAGCGGCCATCCTCAAAACCACTTCTGATTCAGAGATTATTAATATTAATTTGAATTGTGATTTGAAATCATTATTACATTCCCTTTCCTCTTTGAATATACGTATCACTGCCTCTCAGCCTCCCCAAATCCACTTCTCTTAACAAAATTTTAGGACCGCCATTGCTTAGAAAGACAAAACTTTCTTTATTTTTTTTTGGCCTTGAGAATATTAATTTCTTTTCTTAAAGATTTGATTTGTATAATAAGATAATAAATATGAAAAATTGCTTTTAATCAAAAACGTCTGGTAGGTGTCTGATATCAAGTTGTTCTTAATCTAGTATCAAATATTTTCATCTTGGCACTTAACAAACTCATATACATTTTAAGCAAGCAACATTTTCGCAAAATCCTTCTCATTAATATTCATCAGACAATATTATCATACATCTTTGAACTTAACTGTGCTGAGAGCTTTTATCAGGACAAACAAACAAAAGTTGAAATATTAAAAAAAATTTCAAAGGTATTGATTATAATCCAAAGATCCTGTCGCTCGATTACAGTAACCTATTCACTTGAGTCAAGAAAAGTTAAAATTGATAGGAAAATAATAATAATAAATTAATCAAAATTGAAAATGGGGCTAGTAAAAAAAATCAAAAAAAGTTTTATAGGCCACGTTATCAAAAAAATCTGGCGTGACTGATCGCGCAGCACACAAATTTTTCTTACCTTCGATAATAGAAAGTTTTTTTTTTTTTTTTAAAACATTCACACTTTTCTCTCATTCACACTCACACTCACACACACACATTCATACAGTCTTTTCGGCAACTCAGGCCATATAAGACATTTACGATAACCGTTGTAATATATATTAATCTATTGTGGGTTCAGGCATTTCTATTTAAGCCATCTGGTATCCAAATGGCTTAAATAAAATCATCGGACTGCCTGGGTCCGAACCCGCGAGTACATCAGTAAAGTACTAGTACTCTTTGTCTAATTTAATTAAAAGCTTGGTGTCACGTCCCATGGGGGTGCATAACTTAAATATAAAATTTTAAACTCCTAGCTCTTTTCGTTCTTGAGATATTTTGTTCACAGACAGACAGACCATGTCGCGAAAACCACTTTTTTGGTTTCAGGGGCCCTCAAAACGTGTATATTCCTCAAAATCTCGACATCGAATTTTTGACATAAATCCAATCCTTTCTCTCTATAGGCCTATATATTAACATAGATAGAGGTAAGAGAAAGTAAAAAAGAAAAAAATTTCGAAATCGGCTGACACCTTCCGGCCCCGTATAGTCCCTAAATTTTGACGAAATATGAAAAAACCTTCATTTTTGTGATTATTTTTTTAATTCTTGAATTCACAACATACAATAAATAAAACATAATGTTCTTTATGTTTAAAAATAAAAATACTACAACTATTACGTTACAAAAAGCATATAAAGATATAAAAAATATTGAAGACCTTTTTTTTTTTTTTTTTTAAACATTCACACTTTTTTCTCATTCACACTCACACTCACACACACATTCACACAGTCTTTTCGGCAACTTAGGCCATTTAAGACTTTGACGATAACCGTTATGAATATATATTATTATTTGGGGTCCAGGCATTTCTATTTAAGTCATTTGGTATCCAAATGCCTTAAATAAAATTATCGGACAACCTGGGGTCCGAGCCCGCGACGTTCGGTATAGAAGGTAGACACGCTACCGACTACTCCAAGCCCCGTGGGCATTGAAGACCTTACAAACTAATATATTACGAAAAAATCGAATGCAAAAATTCAATAAAAATAATCGCAAATATTGGCCTATGCGCGACCGGAAGATGTCAGGCGATTTTTTCTTTTAATAATAATAATAATCATAATTCGCAAATTTCCCGCCCTATTACAATCTGAATAGAAATTCTATTTTTGGAGAGAATCTTGGAACAGGATTAAGATCCAAATCGAAAGGGGTGTGGATTTAATGGTTTGGATCAAAGTAATTTTTGTTTGGATTCTTTTCAAAAGATTAGTCCTCGATTTTTGCGATCCTTTTCAAAGGATTGTCAATCCTTGAAATCTTTTTACTTTTTAATAAATATATCCTTTTAAATTGGCAACCAATCAATAGAAATAAATTGGGACTCTGTCTAAATGGCCGAAAAAAATCTTGGAAAAAAAAAAAAACAGCCACCTCGCCTCTCTCCCTTCTCCAAATGCTATAGGAAGCACCTTCTGACTTGAGCTGCCCTCTGTCTCTTTTTCTTATAATTGCTTCTGGTTCTGATTCTTGCTTTTGATGAAAGGATGTGCATGTTGACTATCATCAAGGGGTATTAAATTCCAAACATTTTAAAAGTAATTAATCTTTTTATACAGTATAATCGAAAAATATTTTATACCATATAATAGAAAAGGCGAATTTTTGAATATTTTGAAGCTATTAAATAAAAAAATCTTAATCTTTGAGAAAGTTCAAAAATAATTTTAAAATAAGATTTTGAAATTTTATCTTATTTCTTTGCTGATAGTCTATAGGCCTAATGCTCATCTTCTATACAAAAATGCCATAAGTGAAAAATAAAAAATAAATAAATATCAATATCATTCTGTTTTTCCTTTAGTTCAGGCCGTACTTTTTATGCGTACAGACGGACAGACAGACACTGGAGTCTCTGCATAAGCTCTCTCCCCCTTAGTACTACGTACAGTGAGGTTAGCCCATCAAAATAGTCGAGCATTCCGCCGATAGGTGGCTCGACTGATTATCTTACGGCATTATCTGATCACTTATAAGCCTATAACATGGTATTTATATATTTTTTTGCTATTATAAATGAGATATGAGCAAAATAGTCTTGTGAAATTATTACCAGCATAAAACCAAGTGACACTAGTGCGATCTCATTTCATGTGGAATGCCTCAAATAATACAATTAAGGCGATCTCCCCACCGGCTTTAGAAGGACATAAAATTTCTTAATATAAAAGTAATTTATTTATCGATGAAACGATGACAAAAGTTTTTATTTTCACCGATCTTTTATACTAATATAATTTATAGCCTGCATATATCAAATGATTAAATAAATCTACAGTTAAGGATAATTCGATTTTATGCGAGGGTCAGTTCTTGTTCAAATAAATAAATAAACATCGCGCGTGGCTTTAATCGAAAAAAATATAAAAGTATAAATAATAAAAAGTACGAAGAGGAAGGAAAAATACAACTAAAATGTCACGTTCCCTTTGAGGGTCTTTTGAGGGTGGCAACCACCAGCAGCCAAGCGTTGAGGCGTGAATCACAACTTTTTTGAGGGGATCTCTCTCTTTTTTATTCCTTATCGGCACCCGACTGCGTGACCAAACTGATCCTTATGTGATTTATAAACAAATATTTGCGAAAATTATTACACAAAAGTTGGAATAAAAAAAAAAAAATCTCTATATAAAAAGAAAAAGTCAAGTGAAGAACAAAAAAACTAACTCTTTTGATGTTATTAAAACTTTTTTTTTTTTTTTTTTAATTCAACCTCAAGATGAATTTCCCGATGATATAAAGCATGTAACAAATAAATCAAAAACTAGCAAATAAACAAATATTTTGAACATTATATTAAATCTTAAAAAAAAATATATATTTTGACACATCAATCGATGTTGCTTTAAATTATTTTTTATTTATGAAGTTAGATTAATTAAAAAACAAAAAAATATATTTTTATTCTAGAATAATTTTTTTTTTCAGTCTCCATTTGTAAATAAGCGATATATTGCGAAAATAAAGAATAGCAAGTTTTTGGGTGTGGAGAATAGGGATGGAAAAATCCACTCTAACTTTAATCAAGAATCGATCTTTTACTGAAAATAATCGACTTTTTAGAATCGAGTTGAAACTCTCTCAAGTCGATTAGAATCGATTCTCACTGGACGACTTCGACTTTTTTCTTACAATATTTAGTATCCACTGGTAATATAGTTTGTAAGGTTTTCATTAATTTCATGTCTTTTACAACCTACACATAACACACCAATCAACACGCTTTCGGTTTGTGAACATATGTGGCATTCTTAATTCCCCCTTAATTTTAATGTTATATTTTGATACTAAACTTTTATTTTATTTTAATGTTCAATGCCATATCACGAGCTGGGGATGGAAGAGGCGCTCGAAAAGTCAATTTTCGATTTGACTTGATATTTTTCGATTCTCGGAATCGATTATTCATTTATGAAAGTTGACTTATATATATTTATAATAAGATTTATTAAGTATTCAAACATTTTATTAAATACAACAGACACAAATATTGTTTTCAATATTTTTATAAAAGAAAATTCTATCCAGAAATTGCACGTGATTTGAGACTGATCATTAAAATAAAATATGAAAGTTGAATTTAAAAATAAAATATTATAATTGAGGAATTAAGAATGCCACATATGTTCACTAACCGATCTTAGAAAGCGTGTTGGTGTGTTATGTGTAGTTTTTAAAAGAAAGATGAAAGTCAATCAATGAAAACGTTACAAACTATATTACCATTGGATACTAAGCATTGTA
Source organism: Euborellia annulipes (assembly GCA_023213315.1). Lineage (NCBI taxonomy): Eukaryota > Metazoa > Arthropoda > Insecta > Dermaptera > Anisolabididae > Euborellia > Euborellia annulipes. The sequence goes on along the minus strand of JAKCPI010015795.1, from coordinate 14,091 downwards.
AGAAAAAAGTCGAAGTCGTCGTCCAGTGAGAATCGATTCTACTCGACTTGAAAGAGTTTGAACTCGATTCTAAAAAGTCGATTATTTTCAGTAAAGTCTGAGTCGACTTTTTCATCCCGAATCAATTCTTTTAGCAGAGTGTATTCTATAATAAGAATTTTTAAATTTAAATAAAAAAAATAAAAAAAATACTAAAAAAAGTTCGCTTAATTTATATAAAATAGAATGTCTATTAAAAAAAAATTAATCCTTTAACATGGAATTGTAAATTTAAAAATAAAGAGAGCGGGAGAGAGAGAGAGAGAGAGAGAGAGAGTAAGATTTCATTTCAATTAAAGTGTGTGAATTTAAATTAAATGTAATACAATAGTTCCATATGTGTACATTCAAAGGCTTTTTTCTACTATTGTGTCCAATGCAATCAGCAAAAAGAGATTGAACGCATTCAGATAAATGATGAAATGGCATTCGTTCGTTTCAAAGCTTTTATAAAACGATTGGCATTTTTTTGCACACACATACATGTATACAAAGAATAATAATATAAAAATATACATTTATACGCTATTGTGAAAATATTTTTAATAAAACAATAATTTACACTTTTGAATATTAAAAATTCATTTAGATCAAAGAGAGTAAAAAAGTAATTTTGTGTTTTTTTTGGTTACTTGAAAATTGATACAGGGTTATTTTATTTTTCTTTGTAAATACTACCCTTTCATTTGAACTTGTTCTCTATATAGTAATTTTGAACGACTGGCCTAAAGGAGAGAACGGAGTTATTAGGCCTGTCTGTATACTATATTTCAATATTTTATTGCTCCCTCTGTTAAGGTTACTCCAACAAACAACTAAAGATTTTGCCTCTGTATTTCCTCCCACTCGGGAATTTCAATACTCTAGCTAAATTTCTACCTTTCATAAAAAATTAAATTTAGTCAACTTTTGGAATCCCAGAGATGGAGAGACAGAGGAAAGAGGGGCGTCGCCTTCCACCTCTCTTACATAGATCTCCTTGTTAAGGGAGCTTACAAATGTCAAATAAAGTCTGCGTTGCTTGTTACAAGCATGTTTTTGCCGATAAGATGGCGTTAGGGGTCTTAAAAATTTCGCCAAAAAGCCCAATTTACGAAATTATTCCAGGATGGCAGATGGTAGGGCTATATTATATCATTTATAACAGCAATATATAAATATGGGCTTATAAGCGATCAGATAATGCCGTAAAATAAAATCATCAGGCCAGCCACCTATCGGCCGAATGCTCGACTATTTTGACGGTTTTTACTCTATATATGGTGAGCAAGTATTAGATTCATGTCAAAAATTCGATGTCGAGATTTTGATGGATATACACGTTTTCAGGTCACCTGAATCCAAAAAAGGGGTTTTCGCGACATGGTCTGTCTGTCTGTCTGTCTGTGTATGTGTGAACAAAATATCTCAAGATCGAAAAGAGCTAGGAGGTTGGGACGTGACACGAAGCTTTTGAACAAAATCGGCCAAAGAGTACTAGTACTTTACTGATGCACTTTTTCACTTTTTTTCGATTTTCTCTAAATTCGCTCCAACAATTTTTATTTTAATTCAAAAATCAATTATTTTTTAGATGATCTTTCAAATGTATATTCTCATTTTGCCATTAAAATCTTCTGAAGAGCCCTTTACTCTTGTACTCCATAGAAAAGATAGGAGAAATGGTAACAAAATATAAATATTTTCCCATACTTATAAATGTTACATCTTGAATTCAATTGTTCCCTACTGTCGGAAACTAAATACATGCCGACACAAAAAATCTGGCGTGACAGCACAGAACACAACTTTCGATTACCGAAGGTAAGAGAAAGTTGTGTGCTGTGCGCCAGTCTCACCAGATTTTTTCCATTATTTTTGTTAGTCTTTAAAAGCTTTTATCTATTTAATCTGAAATATAACTATGAATATTACAATAACAATTAATTTAAATAAATTTAAAATATATATAACTACGTTATAAAAATTTTTCATCTATACATAAAATTCTACTTTAACCTCTATTTTCTAATTTGATCTATTAAATTTTTTTATTAGAGTATAAGGAACACCCACTCGGAATTAATATACACTTTTCCTGACATTTAAAATAAAAATAATAAAAAAGTGTAGAACAAAGTCGAGGGTTTTTATAGCGCGGGCGCGCGCTCTTTTTACGAGTTATGTCTGTCTGTCTGCGGTTTTTCGAGTGGTGGTCAGTCAGCTCTCTCACTCTTTCTGCCCATCTCTGTTAACTAAAACAAATGAGCTTAGTAGTATCTAACCTGTAGTGTGTGTATGAATATCAAACAGAACAAAAGAGGCTTTGTGTGCGATGATTGAGGGCATCGGGCAGGATAGCTATCCAAAATGACGGGAAACATTATCCTATCCAAACCAGGCGAGGCCTTTAATTTATTTGCTAATAAAATGTCAATTCTTACCTCCCTCTCATCCTCTCTAGTCTCTTGTTTCTCTCTCGATAACGACCTTTTGGTGAACATCGATTAAAATACAACTTCTAAGACAATTAATTAATGTGAGCTATCACTTTGTTAATTAAAATTGAGAGTACATTTACTTGGTGTACTGTATTTATTAAAATGAGATTGTAATTTTTTGTTAAGGGGGTTCAGAAGTGACGTCTAAACGTACTTAAAAAAAAAAAAAAAAAAAACTAGACTATTATAAGGAATTTTTCAATGCGGTTTTTTTTAATTCATAAGAGATTATTGGGACATCGAGCTATAATTTTTTTAATGACTTATTAAAAAATTATCGTAATTAATTCTTTTGTTATCAAGCAAATACAAAAAAAACAATCTGTCCCAATAATCTTTAATTTTTTTTTTAAATTTAAAAATGAATTTATTGTTATTATTAATCACATATTAATTAAGAAATTTTTAAAATAAGCTTAGATGATTTATTTAAAAACCAACTGTCAAATTAGTTCAGCATTCTTGCAATAGATGGCAGGCTAGTCTAACAGCCGATCCCCTTTTGGCCTATATCTGGCCTATATTTATATATTTTTATGCATTTATAAAAGATACATAATTTATAATAACATTTATAAAGTATTTATTGTTAAAAGATCAATGAAAATCAACCAAATGCATTAAATATTATTAGCTACCATGCTGACATCTCTTGGCAAATTTTTGAATTACTTGATTTTTAGGGCATACTTTTTATGACACACAACGCCATCTTATCGGGAAAAACATGCGTAACACCTTCGGTCTCGTTCCCCCTTAATGAAAAGAAATTTTATGTCATTTTAAGAAATATGATACTTTAAATTCTGGCGATATTTATTTATCCTCCCCCCCTCTTCTTTCCTCCCCACCCACTCTTTCTTAGCATTAAAAAAGAAAATATTGTCCATTTAAAAATTCTATTGCTGACATTGATGTGTTGTACCCAAAAATTCTTTAAAACGTCCCAGTATTTCGCAATTGGATTTAAATAAAAGGAATATATTGAGACGAATTTACATCCTATTGTCAAATTCTTTGTGGGCATTACTTGGGAGGGATTAATTTCATTTATCTAAATTTTAAGGTATATTTAAATGAATGGGCAAGAAGAGGAAGGGAGTGGGAGTATTTAATATATTGTTTCTGGAAAGTAGCATCAATAGATGAAGGTAAATAAAATTTGGTGGGTGTTCAAATAACATTTAAAAAAAAATTTTTAGCCAAATTATGCTAAATGATTAAAATACACTTACTCTTAATATGACAACATAATAAATATTACCTTAAAAAATATTATTTTTAGGGCCAAAAGAGTATATATATGAAGGGCTTAATGGAATATAGTCATAAGCCACCATTTTTGAGATATTCCTATCTTTGCATTCTTTAAATATACCTCTTTAATACCACATAAAGTAGTTTTTTGAATTTACAATAGTTGGCTACATTTGATAAGTGGAAGTACCAGGGCCAGATCTAAGGGGGGAGGGCAGTGGGTGCATGGGCAGGGGGCGGCAATTAAAGAAAGATTTACTAAAAAAAAGGTAAAATGATATGAATTTTGTATAGAAAATTTTAAGGAGGGGGCAAATTAAATTCCCCCCTCCCTTCCTAAAAGATCTCGTACTTCCGACCCTGGGAAGTACTTTAATTTTCCAGCTAGTGATAATTTGAGAAATAAAGCCACAGCAAAATGGCGTCGAAATCTGGAGTGAATGAAATTTCTTTCGTGTTCAAACGATTTCTACGAATAAGGGAGCTGAAAATAGTCTGATTCTTTTTAGACTGATAGCTATGATTCTTGGCCACCAACAAGCACCAGTTCTAGCTCTGACTATCTTTCTCTAAACCCCGTTACTTTAGAAATTACTCGCGTTTTATGAAAATGCATTAACAAAAATGTTAGATTTGATAACTTACAAGTTAAATATCTTTTGGGGTGGAGGAATTTCTTTAACTTTACTGGGGGGCTCGCTGGTGTAGCGGGCTTGTGTGTCAGCTTCTGCAAAGAAGATCCCTGTTCAAACCCTGGGCGTGCAGGATTTTTTCATTAAATAAAAATATTCATTTAATGTATACAAATCCTCAAGCAAGCCCTGGATTGGAATATTGGATCTCACCACAATAGCCCCCATGGAACTCTACGAGGAGAAGGAGTTTCTGTGACATCCCGTCCTGTGGAAGGGACGTAAAGAAGATTTCCTCTCAGCGATGCATTCTTCTAAAGGAGTTCGGTGATGAAGGAGTCCCTCCTCAACTAGGACACCCTCCCTAGCATAGAAGAGGTTGGATATAAGGAGCGGGTTGGAACCAGAAATAAGGATTAGTTCACTAGCTAGAGATGAAAGTAGGAGGAGGAGCTAGAGATAGGAAATGATGTAACTTCACGGGGTGCCGGTAGATGGCTACGGCCAGAGGCCGGTTGGGTTTGAGATGTGTCTCTTCGTGCACTTAAGCACCTCGGGTGAAAAACGGGGATCCCGATAGGAATTTCAAATAATAATACTTTAAGTTTACTTAAATCAAATGTATGTATTCTTTCTCAAACACTGTATTTTTTTTAAATAAGTGTATTCAGTCTAAAATATTTTAAATTACATATTATAAATTGAGTGGCTGATTTACAGATGAGAGTAATTTGTCACTATCTCGAAACTAATTTATTGTGGCTTATGACTATCTTCCACTGAGCCCTTCATATATTCTATTTAATTAAATTTCCTCTTATTAATAATTAAGTTTTCAAAAGGATCCTGTTATTTATGTTATTGTTAATATGCATGCTCCCGGTATTTCTTTTTCGCCTGTAATAAATTGTTATGTGTACTTTTTCATTATACTTTTATCTCACTCCGATCATATCATAATTCATTTTGAAATTAATTGTCAATAAAATTTTATATTCCATTATTAACAAACATTTTTAATGAAATTTTTATTTTTTAATTTTATTCAGGTAGGCGAAAAAAAAATTTCTTGATTGACTGATTAAAGAGTTAAAAAAAAAATGGTCGGATATTTTTGATTTATATTATATGAAATTTTTAGGTGATTTATTAGATGCCATTGGGAAACGGTTCACCCATTTTGGTAAGACAGGCGAATAATTAAATCATTTTTCTCGGAACATTCTATATCGGTGCAAAACAAGTATTAATAAAAAAAAAGCCTAAAAACAATTCAAGCCCGATGTGATTCCACTCCAAATTAACGTCACCTCGATACAATATAATGGACTATTTATCTCGATTTTTTTTTTTTGGGATGTGTACATTTCGAAGAAATAACGGTACTGTTATACCTGCCGATTTACTTTTTCTTAAATCTATAGGCCTATATATATAAATTTCTTAGGTCGTGAAATTGCATTGGAGACAATGGCTTCTACGAAACCGCCAGAAGCACTTGTCATGACAGCCACGTCCATCAATGATGGATCGAAGCCGACTTCTTCCTATCTGTTTATTCATTTTATCTAAATTTTTATTTAGAGAATAATCTGTATATGTGCTTAAAATGTGCTATTGATATTGATGTGCTTATTCCATCCTAGAATACATTTTACTCAGTTCCTACTGAACTTAACTGACATTCTTTCGAAATAGGATTAGAAATATTTAATATTTTAATGCCGGGTTGCAAGAACGTATTTAACGGTTCGTTAAACGCTTTTCGTGGTTTAAACCTTCCGCTAAATAATTTTGGCTTGCAAGAACGTATTTAAAGACGATTGGTTCGTAAAAGCTCTCTATAAACATCGCTTTGGGCTTTAAAATTAGAGGCTGTTGCTAAAGCAACTTTAAAGGAACCGTTGACTAATCCCTGCTTTTTTTTTATAATAAAAACATTCACACATTTTCTCATTCACACTCACACTCATACACACATTCACACAGTCTTCTCGGCAACTCAGGCCATATTATTTTGGTACTATTAACATATCTCAACAGTAGGGAAGCCCCCGGGTTTGACGTAGTAGATAGCGTGCCTACCTCCTATACTAAAAGTCGCGGGTTCGGAGCCCAGGCAGTCCGATGATTATATTTAAGCCATTTAGATACCAAATGGCTTAAATATAAATGCCTGGACCCCCAATAGATATTACAGATAACAACGGTTATCGTTAAAGTCTTAAATGGCCTGAGTTGCCGAAAAGACTGTGTGAATGTGAGTGTGAATGAGAAAAATGTGTGAATGTTTTTATTATAAAAAAAAGCAGGGATTAGTTAACGGTTCCTTTAAAGTTGCTTTAGCAACAGCCTCTAATTTTAACGCCCAAAGCGATGTTTACTAACAGACTTTTAAATATTTACAGAACTGTTTTCTTGCAACCCGGCATTACCATGATAAATATTTAAAACTGGTAATGTGTCCACAATATGCAGCAAAAATATTGAGTGCGAATAATCTTAAAAATCTATACATATAGATAACAAGTCACATAGACGGAGAGATGTCGCGAAAACCACTTTTTTGGATTCAGAGGACCTCAGGTGTATATCTGATCAAAATCTCGAAATCTGAATTTTTGACATGAATCCAATACTTTCTCTCTAAATATATATTACATATATACATAAACTTTGAAAATAAATTCCATCCTTGAAAAAAAATATCGAAATTCCATCCAGGAACTCAAACTTAATCTTTTGATTAAAACTCAAATTTTCCCAAAAAGCTAATTTAAATAAAAATTGAGTTATTATAGCCTTATTTATTCATAAAATTCTTTTATATATAGGCTATATTAAAAACTTTTTGAATATGAAATTGAAGACCATAAATAATTAATAGGTAATTTAGAAATTAAACAAATACAGGTGAATGATTGGCCATCAGGGTGGTCCGGGGAACTCGTTTTGCTGCTTTTCAAAAAATTCCTTTTTCTAAACCATTTTTTTAAACCTTTTATTTCTTGTTTGAGTTTAGACAATTTGAATAATAAAAATGTATCATTTTATGGATGTTACAAGCAAAGTTTTTCAATCAATAAAATAATTAGATATATAATTATTTCCCTGAAATTAATAATGAGTATGCAAATAAAAAACCATCTACCTTAAGAGGGGATTCCAAAGGAAGATCATTTTCTTTGGAGAGGGATGATAGTCAGTCATTTCTGTCAATCAAAAATTTCTTAGGTACAAAAAATATCAAAAATCAATTCCATCTTCTTTTTCAAAAAATTTTTTTTAACTCTTATTTTTTAAAATTATGAAAAAATACGTAATTAGTGGGGATAAATAGAATATTCATTATTCCTCTCCTCATAGAATTGCCTAGGGGCTATTCTGATGAGATCCAATATTCCAATCCAGTGGCTGTTAGATGATTTGTTTACATTAAATATATTTTTATTTAATGAAAAAATTCTGCATCCCCAGGATTTGAACAGGGATCTTCTTTATAGAGGCCGATATCTTGGCCGGCTACACCAGCGAGCCACCGAATCCCCACATTTATCTAAATATATGTCAACTCAAAAAATCTGGTGTGACAAGCACAGAACACAACCTTGAGTAAGAGAAAGTTCTGTTATGTGCGTCCAGTGATGCTTAAAAATGAAGTGTTTAAAATTTTATGGGTCACCCTCTCATTCGAATCTCCCACATGTAAAATGCTCTAGAAAAAAATTTGGCTGTATTTAAAACGAATTTAGGGGTGCTACCAGCATTTAAAATTTATAATAATGCATGGTAAGCCAGAAAATGCCCTCGGGCTTGGTGTAGTTGGTAGCGCGCCTCCCTTGTACACCAAGGATCGGGGGTTCGGATCCCAGGCAGTTCAATGATTTTATATAAGCCATTTGGATACCAAAATATTCGTTTCGGTTACGGTTTCGGCAAAAAATCCTGGTTTCGGCCAAAAAATAGCCGAAACTTTCGGCCGGCTGAAACCTGAGTCTGAAAAAATAGGATGAGACTCGCACGCAATAAAGAAAAAAAATCTGGTGTGACTGGCGCACAGCACACAACTTTCTCTTACCCTTCGGTAAGAGAAAGTTGTGCACCGTGCTGGTCACACCAGATTTTTTTTGTCGAGATATATTTAGTTTCCCATAGCACCTTAGTTTCAAACTTGCATTTTAAATGTTGACTGCTTGAAATAAACTATGGTTATTTTTCAAAATTTTAATCTCATATTTGGACATTTTATACACAATATAGAATCGTAAATAAATACAAAATTTCATAAGAATTGGAAAAAAAAATTTTAAATGCCTAAAAAGTTCCAAAGGGGACCCCCTTTTGAATCGAAATTAACATACAAATCCCTATAGGAAATTAACATTAGGTCTATGAGAGAAGGCGGAGAGACAGGCGATAATGTTTGCAAGTGAGAGAGAGAGAGAGTGATATATGTTTTCCCGGAAACAATTAAAGACACAAATAAAATAAAAAAAAATGGGAATTTAAATAATAATTGATTTTTAATCTAATAAAAAGAAAAAGATTTAAATTCCGTTACCATGGCAACCAGTTCTATCTTTCCTATGAAGAACAAGAGTAAAGTGGTGTTCAGAAGATTTCAACGGCAAAATGAGAATATACATTTTAAAGAGCATCTAAAAAATAGTTGATTTATGAATTTTAAAAAAAATCCTTGGAGGGAATTTTGAGAAAATCGAAAAAAACTGAAAAAGTACATCAGTAAAGTACTAGTACTTTTTGGCCGATTTTGTTCAAAAGCTTATTTTGAGATTCTTCAAAGGTACCTAGCTTAAATATAAAATTTCAACCTCCTAGCTCAATTCCTTCATGCTAAAAAAATCGCTACACACACACAGACACACAGACGCACACTCACACACACACACACACACACACACACACACACACACAGACCAATTTGCGGGACCCACTTTTTTGGACTCAGGGGACCTCAAAACATGTATATCCATCAAAATCTCGACATCGAATTTTTGACATGATCGCAATACTTTCTCTCCTATATATTTCATATATAGGGTACGAGAAAGTAAAAAAGTCAAATGATTTGCACTTGAGGAAAAAATTTTCCCGCAGGACGGAAAACTGGTTCCGCAAAAAGGGAAATGTTCCGCAGGGGCAGAAAAAATTTAGTTTCTTTAAAAAAAATTTTCCGCAGAAAAATTTTTGAATTACAGATTTGTATTTATTTATTCATTTAAAATATTAAAAATGTATTTCGTATTCAATTTATTTTATTTAAAATAAATAATCTTTCTCTTTTATATTATTTTCATTATTGAAATTAAAAATAGATCCAACAATCAAACCGGTTTCTTTCAATTACACATACACTTGCACTTCGGGAGAGTTCGGCTTTGTTCGGTTGTGAGACGAGGACGAAGACGACGGCGGCGGCGCGCCGCGCTGGCGTCGCCGCCTCAGTAAGCCTGAAGCTTGTGATCCAGTTACTTCTATGTATTCTTATCTCATCAAATAATGTTTCCTTCCTCAACAATCCACGATACCGACACATCACCTGATTAGTGCTCCATGCCTGCTCCTTTCTTTTCATCCTCGATATCACCAGGTAAATCCACGTTTTGATTAATTAAACAGAAATAACAAAGAGGGATTGTTGGTTGATCCAAGTGGCGTTTTCCCTCGCTTGGCTTGGGACAGTCCGAGACAAAAAGAAGTGAACTCATCTTTAATTTTTTTTATCTAATTTGTATTTTAAATTATTTTTATGAAATATAGAATAAATATAGAATCAATCCTTCTATTGATTCTTTTTTTTTTGCTTAATTTATAAAATATAAAATTAAAAAGGAAAGAATTTATATTTTATACTGCATCTCTTGGTTTTACTGTTAAATGTAAAGATATTAAGAAATATCTAATAAGAAATAACTAATTGGTATCAATACTTTCCTTTCGATACGATATTAAGTACAAGTATTGATACTTTTTTTTCGATACCATATCCCTACTTTAAAAACTGGGAAAAAGTGTGTGTTTTTTTTTTATATAAAAAAAAGCCAGAAAAGTTTTTTTTTATCAAAATCGTTTTATTAGACCATAAATAAAAATATCTAGAGGAAAAAAATTTACCAATTTTAATTATTGAGATAATAAGTGATCTCATATGAGCATAGGCGTAGCCACGGGGGGGGGGGATTTGGGGTACAAACTCCCCCTCCCCATTGGACCCAAGCCATGACTAGATATTTAAGATAGGTAAATAAAAGAAGAGCAGCTAAAATTATTTCATTTATTGACCCACTAGGCTGACGTTTCGGTCTTGGTCAAGACCATCCTCAGAGCTTGCGGGCTGTCAATATAGGCATACAAACAATAACACAATCATATATTCCATGAACATTCGGTTACAGATATTTAAAAAATTAATATGTAAAATGATTGAATTATAATTTAAAAAATACAAATATTAATAATATAAGCCAATTAGTTGAGTACAGGCAGTGCCTGTAAAATCCACATTTGTAGATATTTAAGCTCTATAATACAAAAAAATATAATAATTTTCTCTAGCTTAAAAAAAAAATTAAATTAAATAATAGGAAAAATTGGAGAAAATTCAGAATTGATTTTTGACTTGAATTATAAAAAATTAAAGCCTATTAAAATTATTAGAGTCTATATAAATAAATTTATTATTTTTTTTTGTTCTAAGAGATCTAATATGGCAAGTCATATATTTAATTAGACATAAACTACCCATTAATCAGGGGGCGAGGGGGGGGGGGAGAAATCATCCTGAACCCCCCCCCCCCATCAAAAATTTCTGGCTACGCCTATGCATATGAGACCCCTAGGATAATCTGTAGAGAAAAAATAAGAGAGATATGCCTAAATGATGATTGACGCAGACCCTAAACTATAAAATCTAGAAAGTTATAATTCTTTGATTACGTAGCAGTGGCTTAAGAAGTGATTTTTGAAAATGTTAATTCCTTTTTTTTTTTTGAAAAATTGTAATTTTGCAATATTTCTTATAACTTCAAAGCTTGGTAGCGACCCCTAAAAATTGTGCAAAAAAATCGTAAAAAATAAATTTTGTTTCTCCCATTAGGTAGAACAAAATATCGGGGTGCCCATATAACAACTTTTCCCCCGCTATTACAACTTCGAAACAGTGGCGGATCCAGAGAGGTTTTTCGGAGGGGGGGGGTAATCTGGTGTGACTGGTCGCACAGCACATAATTTTTTCTTATTATTGGTAACTTAAAGGTGCATTCTGTAGTTGTTGACCAGAATATATATACAAATCAAAAAAACAATTAGACTTCAATAATATTACTGAGGTGGGTTCGCGTTTCCTTCCTCAGGAACAGGCATCTCAAATAGAGTTGGATAATTTATTGCCATGAGGTGGATTTGAACTCGAGTTCTCTTCAAGGATTATAAGCTTAACGGCTTTATCCTCTAGGCTCATCGAAATCCTAATCTACATATATATATTTTCAATTACATGTACCGATGGCTACCGAGGGACGTTTCAATCGCTGATTCCCCGGCGTCATAGATTTTTTTTTCCCATTTAAAAGAATAAAAAATAAAATTTTCAATCCCGAGTAGTTAAGTTTATATAAAAGCCTATAAAATAGAAACTTGGTTTGAAAAGAGATAAAATCAACAGATCTCTTTAGATATCGTTTGAAATAAATGCTCTCTAAATGTATTCCAAGTATTCTTCGTCGTAATTGACTACCATTTACGCCTTGGGCAGATATAAACAAATATATGTTTCCTCTTTATAATTATTATATTAATATCGCAATTCTAAGAGATCACATATTCATCCATTTCTTTGATCCAAGAGAGTATAAAATCTAATTTTTAATGTAAAGAATTTTTTTTTAATCATCAAAATTTGGTGAAAAAAGATTGAAATTATTTTTTAATGCCCAGATCTAAAAGAAACATTTTTTTTTAAATCTTCAGTATTTTAAATATTTCTGGATGAGAAATTAATGAAATTTTATATAATCTTTTATATTAAATTAGAATTTATGTAGTCCATAAATTTCATTTAAACCCCCCTTTATTATTTACCTTATAAAAGACAGATTATTAAGAAAGAGATTCCATCTACAGACTATTAAAAAAAAAACTCATATAGGGAGGCCATAAAATATTTTCTGGCCTTATATTTTAATTACTCAAATGTACAAATTTTTAAAATTTTCATTCTTACAAGTTAGTAGTTTTTTTTTACTTTCTCTTACCCTATATATGAAATATATATAGAGAGAAAGTATTGCGATCATGTCAAAAATTCGATGTCGAGATTTTGTTGGATATACATGTTTTGAGGTCCCCTGATTCCAAAAAAGTGGGTCCCGCAAATTAGTCTGTGTGTGTGTAACGATTTTTAGCATGAAGGAATTGAGCTACCGGATTGAAATTTTATATTTAACTTAGGTACCTTCCCAGACGCTCAAAATAAGCTTTTGAACAAAATCGGCCAAAAAGTACTAGTACTTTACTGATGTACTTTTTCAGTTTGTTTCGATTTTCTCAAAATTCGCTCCAACGATTTTGTTTAAAATTCATAATTGAACTATTTTTTAGATGCTCTTTAAAAAATATATCAGTGAAAATTTTCGTTGAAATCGTTTGAAGTACACTTTACTGATGTGGAAGCATTCGTAGCGCAACTCCAGAGAAAGTTGTGTGCTGTGCGCCGGTCACACCAGATTTTCTTTATGACATCCAAGACTCAAAGTACTTAAATCCACACCTTTTAGTTTTGTTTGTTTATATTTAAATTATAAAATGGTGAGCTTATAGTCGAGTGACGATATTATCTCTGTGAATAATTATAAAATAAATTGTATAAGACTTAAACTCTCTCCTTGGTAATAATAATAAATTAATAAATAAAGATGATATGTACTGAACTCATTTTATGAAACCGAGATAAAGCATCTTTTTTACCCTCACATTTATTAGACTCTTATATACTATAAAATGTTTATTATTTCATGTAGCAAAATAGAGAAGATTTTATCAGAGAATTTTAGTGATTCAGGCTAAAAATAAAAAAAAAAAATTAATGAAAAAACTATTAAACCTGGTTAAATTTTGTTATCTAATTTAATCATCTTCTTCGATGATAAAATTATGAAAGAACGAAATTTAGATTTATTGAATAAAAGAATGTAAGAAATTCCCCAAGTTGTTTTTTTTTCTTACATTGGTTTTACGTGTTTTGGTGGGTGGTCAGAGTCAGGCGGCTCCTCAATTAGACTTTTATGACCCACATAGTGTGGGATCATGAACATTTTGTTTAAAAAAATAAACAGATTAGATCGGCATTTTGAGTTCAATTCTTCTAAAATGGACAAAAATGTTTAGTTTCCTATTAATTATTTTCATTTATTTTCTATCTCATCGTTAAAGTATCTCAAATATCTCCATCTAACAAACTTAAGTTGAGCTTGAGGATCTTTTTCTTTATTTGTATTATTATTTTATTATTAATGGCTTCTATAATTCAAGATTGACATAATATGTAGGAAGCGACCGAAGTTTCGGTTACGGTTTCGGCCAAATCTTCGTTTCGGACATGATTTCGGTTTGGGCCAAAAACCAGCAGAAACTTTCGGCCGGCCGAAACCTGAGTTTGAAAACTA
>JAKCPI010015794.1:0-124496 GCA_023213315.1 Euborellia annulipes | reverse complement strand
TCCAGAGCGTTACCAGGAACCTGCTATGTTCGATTAGGAGAGCAACATGGATCAACTTGAGAGAGGGTGAGAGAAGCCTAAAACTTGGAAAACGAGTTTATATCTAAGTCAATGGTGATTCTTAAAGATTAATTTTGAATTAAGAAGTTTTTAAGGAAAAAGAAAAAAAAAGAAGCCAAAACTAATTATTAGTAAAAAATAATTAATTTTTTATATTAATAAAAAATATAATGGTTGTCTTCCAAAGAAATAAAACCCCCTTTAGGTTAGAGATGTTGACATATGTCAATATTGATAATCTAAAAACCAAGGAGAGTGGGTTTCGGACCACAGGCAGTCCGATGAATTTATTTAAATCATTTGAATACTAAATAATAAGCCTGGACTTCAATATAGCCTGAAAAAGCTCAATTTTCTTTTTTTTTCTATATATTTTTTAATTTCGAATTTAGTAGCTATAAATTTGAAATTTAACTAAAATCAGAATCTCAGTTTTTCTTTTTTTTGTTAACAAAATCTTTATTTGAGCTCAAATCATTCCTCAAGAGGGAGGGGGGGGGGCTTTTATTGAAACGCCCTTAATAGAAGAAAACTTTGCAATTTTATGCATAATAAAGAAAAATAAACTTTTACTAAACTTTCTTTAAAATGAAATTTAATCCTTTTGCATATTCTTTTAAACACTTAAACTATAACTATAATACACTTGAAAAAAAAAATATATGAATTTCAATCGTTTTTGATATACTGTCGTGCTTGAATTTTAATATACCCAGTTTGTGAAATCAAGTTCATATACTGGTTTATTAAGTAAAATCAAATTTAAGTAGCTTAAAAAGTATGATATTCTTAAAAACGTAACTAGTCTAGATTGCATAGGCGTCATACGTATGAAGGGAATAAACCCAAGCTCCCGAGTTCAAACCTCTCGGGAGGCGGTTTTTTAAACTCGTGTATGAAATTTTTCATAATCCGGTTTATGAAACTTTATGAAAGTTTATTTATCTTTCATATACCCGAATGCCAAAATTCATAAACGGTTTGTGTAACAGAATTCATAGAACTTTTATGGATATCCTTTGAAAATTTTTAACAGTGTAACTACAGTGTCTTAAAACAATGTTTTCAATTATTTTTATTTATTTGATATGGTCACGTGCTTTAAAATCTACATAAGTACATTAAGTAAATTGCAAAAAAATTTTAATATTCGGTTTATGCATCTAGCGACCTAAAGGGAACCTGTGAATGATATGGTAAAACAAAATTCTTTTTTGCTAAGTATTATTTCTCGATTAAACTTTATTATGGATAAAAATGAAATTATATATAATTTATCTTAGATGCCTGAACCAGAATCGAAATTCTTTTTATTATTTATTCATTGTTACCTCTTCTACCTATTTGAATATTTTATATCAGCAAGAAAAATCTTTTAAAGAGTGAAGAAGTTTTTGGTAAAAGATTTCATCTCTTTCTCTATCTATCGATTCCTTGTAAAGTCTTTCAATTTTTATAAATAAATATTTCTTAAACCCACATAAATACAACCTTTGTTCAAAATGTTTCACTTGAAACCCACACCGCAATCGTTAAATTTAATTATTTCTTATTATATAGTGATTATCAATTTTAAGTATATTAAAGTTATTTGTTACTTTAAATAGCTTTTATTACGCGAACAAATTCTTAATTTATGACAAATCATAGAGCAATGCATCCACGGGGGGGGGGGGGGCGATAATTATTTTTTTCTTTGAAGAAAGAATATTTGTAAATAATATCACGTTTTTAAATTTATTGTTTAAATGAGGGTGTTAACTTAAAATTTTCCCAATTTCATGAAATTTTTTTAAATGAATTTATGGCAAAAATAAGACCCATCTATACACTGCCTAAAATTGTCAACTCTTTGATTAATTGATTTAGAATTTGCACGATTATTGTTATTAGAAATAGAAGACCATTTTTTAATCTTGGAATAATAATAAATACATAAAATGTGTTATAATAAAAACAACATACAAAATATATAATAAAACAAAAGACAATATATAATAAAATACAACGTTTCGGCTGATAATTCTGCAGCCGTCATCAGGTAGATGCTTTCCCTTTAAATAATGAACCTTCAGTTAGTTTTCATATTTAAAGTGAATGCATGTACCTGATGACGGCTGCATTCACTTTAAATAATGAAATCTAACTGATGATTCATTATTTAAAGTGAAAGCATCTACCTGATGACGGCTGCAGAATTATCAGCCGAAACGTTGTATTTTATTGTAATTAATAACACATTTTATAGTATTATTATTTGCTAAAATAAACCATCATTATCAATTATTTGTCCACTGCTCTCTGTCCGTATCAAAATATCTCAGAAGGGTGCAGGAATATAATTTGGTTTTATCCTCTTTCTCTATTCAGTTTAGGTTGACTTAGATAAAAATTTTAAAAAGTTTTAAATGACAAATTTATTAATAATCTACCTCTATGTTGATATATATATTTTACTCGTAAATATCTCCTATAGTATATAGAACGTTACAAGTTAATTTGAGTTGGAAAATGAGGTTAATTATCTGATTAAATATTACCCTCTAGGTTGCATTGCATTATGAACAAAACTAGAATTTATTTATTTTCGCAAGTAGTAATAGGCGAGGCAGGCATTTGTTTACACTATATTACTACACTAAATTTATTGTTTTCATAAGTCTAAATAAATATAAAGTCTACGGTAAATGTATGTGTGTCATGCAAATGATAGATTTAGTTCACTAAAATGGAAAATTATTACCAAATAATAATTAAATATTCTTTTATTTTCACAAAAAAAAAAAAATTCTAAAATGAATTCTAGGATTTTAATGAATTTTTTTTTTAAACAAAAGAAGCCCTGACTGATAAACACCCGGGTTTGTTTTCAGAGAGTTTAATAATAAAGCCCCTGTGCCTCTCTCAGAGAGCGAGCGATATGGGCTCAACGCGTCGTGAATAAAAACCAAGCAAAATGGCGCCGTTGGGTCACCCATGAGCCTCAAAACTCGAAAGAGAGAAAGAGAAAGAGGAGGAGAGATTAATAAACGAAAATTCAATTGATGAAGAGGAGGTTTTAAATGTAGGGTGTAGTAGATAAGAAAAATAATGATGCCGGAGAGAAAATTTTTCATTTAAAAACATGCACTAAATTTATGTTTGTGATTAAATTAAAATGTGATATAAAATTTTTTGATAAGAACAATTTTAATAAGAACCTCGAAGATTATTTGATTAAAATCCAAATTTTTTATTAATTCCAGAATACCAAAGAAATTTTTCTATAGTTTATTTAATATATCTACCCAGGGCCGTTCCAAGTGGGGGGCGGCAAAATCAGAGGAGAAGCAAGAAGGAGAAAAAAAGGATATTTTAAAAATCATTCTCGCAGTAATAAAATCGAACAAAACAAATAATACTACATACTACAACAATAATACTATTATATAAACCGGCTAGTTAAGTTCAATGTAAAAAAAATATGAATTTTCAATCATTTTTCATATACTTTCGTGGTTTAATTTTAATACCCAGGATATGAAATAAAATTAATCTAAAAGTTTATGAACAAATTACCAACTTTTAAACTTATCTTTTTCTTTGTGTGCCGCCAAATTTTGAAATCGTTAAAAGTGTACCGCGACAAGTTGAGAATCACTGGTCTAAACGTTCTCAAATAACTCGACTACCTCAAGGAATTTTTAATTAATATTATTTTATAATTATTTTAAGGAAACTTGAAATTATTCTTTTAAAATTTATTTCACAAATCTAAATTTATTAAATTCCGGTTGGAAATTCGCGCTCTAAACTATTTAAATCTTTATGAAGTATATTAAAATCATACTAATTAAATAATTTTTATAAAGTAATTCAACTAAATAGCTATAAAAATTAAAATTAACAATTTTTACCAAAATAATTAATTTTAAAATATACAATAAATTTGTTAGGTTGGCAACAAATTGAATTTTCTCATATACTATTCATAAACAGTTTATGAAACAGAGTTCCTATACTTCTATAGGAAGTTTTCTGGAAGTTTTTCAACGGTGTAGGGCCTAATTGTTAGTTGCCTAATTTATAACTACATTTACATTCAGGGTTACCACGCGTCCTACTTTCGGTAGGACAGTCCTACAATCACAATGAATGTCCTACGTCCTACAATGAAGCCTAATGTGTCCTACTTTGAAAATAAAATATTAAGTTGGTTTTTATAAGTCTGTATAATCGATTTCTAAACGCCCGGATGAAAGAAATAAGTGTTCAGTAGAGTTAATCAAAGCGGAATTGCTTGTAAGCGTTAATTGTAAAGAAAATTGCGTACAATTTTATGAGAAAGTTCGAAACAACATTAAATTATTAAAATGCGCGAAGAGGGATGAAAAATATAAGTTCAGACATTGAATGTAGTCATTAAATAAATAACTTAAAATAAATTAGCATTATCATCACCTAAAAAATTTATATATATATATATGGCCATTTCCTATTGTCCTACATTGAGCATTTTAATATGTGGCAACCCTGTTTACATTACATTTTGTTTTATTTTCCTATATTTTAACCAACAAACTTGTTATTGAGTACATTTTGTGCCTTCAAATAAAACAATGATTGAGGGCAGGTTTAACCTGCCAGGTTAGGTAAAAAGAAGAGGGGCGCAAATTTTTTTTTTACACGGGGCGTCAAAAGAGTAGGAACGGTCCTGTATCTTCAGTATTGGGCACTTGTTGGGGAGGTATGAACAATAAAAATCAACAAATATTGATTACATTTTTTTATATACGCCTACAAATTTCTTTGAAAAAAAAAAAACAAAACAAATTGACATTTTATATTACTTGAATTTAATATCCGAATTCGATAAAATATTATTAAATAATTTAATATTTTTCATTCTTTAATATGCATATACAGGTATATATTTATAAAGTTTAATAAAATTGGATTTAGGAATTTAAAAAAAAAACTTGAACAAAGACTAGGTATACTAGGTATATTTTTTATTTTAAAAATAAAAATCTGATTTGTTGTAGGGCCTATTACTGCATAAATTCGGTCATTTTAGCTGGAAGGTAGGCAGTTTGAAATTGACCTCCCTGATGGTTTATTTATTACATGTTCCAAAGATCCTCCAGACCGGGTATTTAATGAACAGATTATAATTTCAAAAGTAACAATCTTTAAAAAAATTATGGGTGTCCTAAGGAAAGAAAGCTGTTGAACACCAGCCGGAAGCCAGCGATACAAGCATTTATTCTAAATAAAAATGTAATTTAAAATTTATTAAAATATTTAAAAGTGTATATAAATATTTATCTTAAAAGCCCATTGAGAAATAAGTTTTTCTTTTTTAATTTTGGCGATTTCAGCAATCTTCTATTGTTTTTAATTAGCAATTTATCTTTTTAATATAAACATCGATGATTTATTTGTCCGTTCTTTGAACCGACCCTGACGGGTATTTATTTACTTTATTCTCTAATCTAGATTTTGTTTTATTTGCATTTTATTGTTTTGTTGAAAGTTTCAAGTGTTTCGCAAAGTCATGAGACGTTCATCTAATTAAGAAATAAATATTTTGTATACATACTCTGAATTCTGTTGAGACCCTGGAGCGCTTCTGGGATCCGATTTCTGGATAGACCTGGCATTAAATGATAATCATTAAAAAATTTGTAACATTTAATAGAAATAAAAAAAAAAAAAAATGTATACTAAGTTTGATCAATCACAAAAAATAAATGACAAAAATAAGTAAATGTATAATTACTATTAGATTCTAATTCAGATGAATTCCCAAAAGAGCTTTTAAAAAATTTAAAATATGTACATATATTAATATAAAAACCCCACTCTGATATTTGAAAATATATATCATAATTTGTTTCTCTGGACTTTTCTTTATGGCAGTTTTTTTTTTTATGAATTAAAGAATAGAATATTTTTATGTGATCGTAAAAATTCATAGATAAGCTCTATTTCAAGTTTATTTAAGTTAGACGAGCCATATTTCATATAACGCCCTCCTCCACACCCTCCCCTCTACTTGACTATTAAAATTATGAAGAATTTGTTTAATTTAATTAAGAAAACCTTAACAGGTAGAAAATGAAAGATTATAAATTAGCTCTTACACTTTTTTTCTTCTTACCTTAAAGATAACAAACAATGCCGTTGGATAGAGAAAATTATGGAAATAAGTAAATGATATGCGCGACACAAAGAAAAAAAAATAGAAACCTGATAAGAATAAATCTGTTTTATTTGATTGCTAATTAAAAAGAGTAAAAATTTGATTAAATTTTTATTCTTTTTTACTAACTTCTTTACTAACAAGTAAAGAGCGTTTAGCACACAATCCTTATTAAAAAAACATAATTAACTTAAAGAAATTTTTGGGTGATTTACCAAGGAGAGGTTCCAAAGAAATTTGAATATACTTTATATTTTATCTAGTAACCTTGTTGGCAAATAACGTTAAAAATTCCTTACTTTTTACCCGAAGATAAACAACCCAAATAATTATAGAATTTTTGTTACAGATCCAAGTATTCTCAGTTGTTAATTGTGAAGTTGAAGAGGCAAAGTCTAAGCACTAAGCCCCACGTGGGAAGACTGCACTTGAAATTTTATATTTAAGTTAGGCACTCCCCTAGGAAATAAGCTTTTGAATCATAATCGGCCCAAAAATACTAGTACTTTACTGATGTACTTTTTCAGTTTTTTTTTCGATTTTCTTAAAATTTGCTCCAATGATTTTGATTAAAATTCATAAATCAATTATTTTTTAGATGCTCTTTAAAATGTATATTCTCATTTTGGCATTGAAATCTTCTGTAAACCACTTTACTCTTGAACTCCATAGGAAAGATAGGAAAATGGTTTTCATGGTAACAAAATATATTAAATATTTTCCCATGTTTATACATTTTACATCTTGATTTCAAATTTACAGTACTATCGGAAACTAAATATATTTCGAAACAAAAAAATTGGTGTGACAAGCTCAGAACAGCTTCGATTATCGAAGGTAAGAGAAAGTTGTGTGCTGTGCGACGAGTCACACCAGATTTTTTGAATACAGGTGACAAAACGTATATATCGATCAAAATCTCGACATCGAATTTTTGACATGAATCCAATACTTTCTCTCTCTCTATATTAACATATATAGAGGTAAGAGAAAGTAAAAATTACTAAAAATAAATCTCAACTAGACCCGTAAAAATCAAATGTATAGTTAATTAATTATCTTTTAAAATTTTCAACTTTCTGATTATTTATTTTTCTTTTTGGTTATAGGCCTATTGATATAAGTAAGTTCGAGTTTGTATATGTATAGAGAGGGCTTTGTCAAATATCATCTGTCACAGAGAGAGAGAGAGGTC
Source organism: Euborellia annulipes (assembly GCA_023213315.1). Taxonomy (NCBI): domain Eukaryota; kingdom Metazoa; phylum Arthropoda; class Insecta; order Dermaptera; family Anisolabididae; genus Euborellia; species Euborellia annulipes. Next base: position 117,057 of record JAKCPI010015794.1, on the reverse strand, counting down.
TTTTGAGAGTGATAATATATCACTTGTCATATATGTGTCTTGGTTTTGCCTATCCTTTAGGTACACCACTCTATATACTAAATATGTCAAAGTAATTTTAGTTAAGTTTCCTCTCTTATATGAGTTAGAATATTTATTCAATCACAAAAATAGTTAGCTTTGAAATATTTATTGGCTTTACTCGGTATAGTTTAAAGAAGACTTGGATCAATGAATTTATTCCATCCATAAAGGGAGATAAAAATGCAAAAATCTGGTGTGACTAATCAATGTAACACAAATCCATATCATTTTAATAAATAATTACAATTTAAATAAAACAAAGATGTCGAAATTTTTTTATTAATGGCAAATTTTTTAATCTTTCCATTTTAGTTTTTCTCTGTTTATTTTATTGGAAATTCTTATTAAAAAACAAAATTTTTAATTAAATATCCAACAAAACAAATCGAGATTATGTTGATTTGTCCCTTAAATTAAATCATTAAGGTAGATTAGAACAGGTTTTCTAATGCTCAGGGGCCCACATCTTGTGGGTTCGTGGATGGCGACCAAGAGCTACCCGAGCTGAGACCGGCAGTCATTCTGTTCTTTACATGTCTGTCCCTTTCTTCTATATTTTCAACAGGCGTCAGACCATGCGATGGGCCGGCCTGTTCTATTTCTTCCGGTTGCAAAAAAAAAACCCATTAAGTTTTTTTTGTTACCATGGCAACTATTTCTCCTATCTTTCCTATGAATTATAAGAGTAAAGTATGTTTCAAAAGATTTCAATGGGAAAATGAGAATATATAATAAATATATTTTAAGAGCTTCTAAAAAATAATTTATATTTTAATTTTAATCAAAATTGTTAGAGCGAATTTTGAGAAAAACTGACAAAGTGCAAATACAGTAGTTTAAACTAAAAATTATATCTCTTAAACAATTTTCATTAAAGTTGGACACAGAAGGATTTTTTTTTTGTTAATCCAAAAGAAAATTATTACCATAATAAGCTGTAATCGTTGAATATAAATAAATAGGCCGTTGTCACACTAGACACAGTGCAAAATAGCAACGACAAAAGCCCTATAGAATTCTTAGCTACCTGGCCTAAATTAGCTCTTTAAGTTTTATTTCCTCTTTAACGGGTGGAATCTCCTAGAGTAGGAGGAGTAGAAAGAGGCAACATGCCCTTTACGCATTTGCATCTAAATAAATTCGCCCCCGGTTGAATTCGCTTCTTTACAAATTAATCGCTCGAGCTGCGCTTAATTAGATATTGCGCGTCGGAGACAAACGTGTGTTCAGGTTGGGTTGGGTTGGGTTTAGTTGGAGAGGATGTGGATGGGTGGAGGCAATGGAAATAGGAGGGTTTTGTCCTCCCGCCCCAATCCTCCACCCCCCTGCCTCCTTGCTTTGCGTGATGCCACATTTCGGCACGCGCTAAAGCTATTTACTATCCCGATCTCTTTCTCTCACCCCATGGCGATATTTTTTTTCGTTTTTTTTTTTTTCATATAGAACGAGTGCAACTGAATCTCTCCAGATGCGATCATTACACTAAAACTTATTATATTGCTAGTATTATCATTCCATAGATGATATATGTGCTCTTTGATATTTGGAATTTTAATGCTTAATATGTTTATAATTATAAAATTATTTGAGAATATAAAAATTATGAAATAAAGTCTTGTTTTCACCCCGAATTATTTTATTTTCCCTTTTTTCTAAAAATAATAAAGATGATTGTAAATCGTCGCTGAAATTATTTATTTATTTATTTAATTCCAAAGACCAGGTGATAATTTTTTCTCTTTAAATGAGCATTTTAATTCTTTATTATCTAATAATCTTTTACCTACGGTAGTAGCCTACCATCTTTTTTTTTTATTTCATCCATTCTTTCCATTTATATTTTTTTTTTGTTTGTAAAAAAATTTTATTCATTTTTATTATATTTAAAATATTAACATCACGAGGTAACAATAATAGCCTATCAAATTTAAAAAATGTAATCCCCTAATAAATCCTCTACTTTATAATACAAAATTTATGAGTAATATTCAGGTTTATTTTTATTGTTACTTTTAAGAAATAATAAAGGTAAATAAATAAAAATAAAAGTATAAAGCTTTTTAAGGCTTGATATTAAGAGTGAAGTTGTTATTTTAGTCTCATAAAATGTTGACATATTTCAAGTAAAGAGAAAGAGAAAAAATAATAAAAAGAAGTGAAAGTGTAGTAAATAATAATTAATTTCATCTAGAGAATTCATAACTGGATAAAAAAATATTTAAATTATCCATAAACGTTTAGAAGAAATAATAGGTCTAATTATAATAAAATAGTAAGTGTAAAATGTACCATTATCCTTTTTTTTTTATAAACAGTACAAGTAAATTATTTTAATCAAACTTTTTTGTTTTACTTTTGAAATATTCATAATACGAAATTTGTAAAGAGTGGAACAAAGCTGCCATAATGAAATTTCTGGTTCAAAGCAAAAGTTGACAAAGTCCAAAATTCTTATTTTTCCTTTTTTGGATAGTAAATTATGGTAGTTATTTGATGTAATAAAGAACCATGTCTGAATTTCAATACTAATCTTCCAGAGTGCAGCAGTTCCTTAATGGAAAAAAAATATCTGAAGAAAATCTAAAAATCTGAATATAAAATTTAAAATGTGTACTTACAAGTTAGATAAAGTTTAATTTAAGTTCTTAATGATTGCTGAGATGTAAAATAAATAAATGTTGTATATTTTAAGAGAAGTAAGGCTTTAACTTTGATTAATTTTTCTAAAAAGTGGACTTGGTTCACTTTTGCTCTCAACTCCTGATATGATGATCAGGGATAGGCAAAATTCTTTAAAAAGGATTTATCGATCCGATGGTGATCCGACAATTTATTGATAGAAAGAGGATCGCTGTTCCGATTTGCAAAACCAGATCAGCACGATCCGAAAATCCGATCTGGACTTGATTTTTAAGAGTTGGGATGAATTGGGTGAATTACGATCATAAAAGAATATACTTATTTACTAAAAAGGGAAAAGTTTTAAAAAATTGGCAATCCTTTAAAAAGGATCACAAAAATCCAGGATTACCCAGCGATCCAATCCTGGATCCAGAGAGCAAAAATAATTTCGATCCAGATCCAAGATCCTCTTCGAAAAAAGATTTCCAAATTCCAGATTCAAAAAGTCTGGATCGGATTTAAATCCAAAAGTATCGCGATCCTGTCCTGATGGTGATAAGTTCTTAAATTGATTCCGAAAATTTTTATCTAACAGCGAAACAACTACAACTTAAGGAGGTACAAATATTATAGAAACTTATGTTAAGTTCAAGAGAATTAGCTTATATGCTAACCACATACTTTTTTTAACACCTCAGAAATATTTTTTTCAAATTGCCGTTTCTCAAAAGTTATTTATTATTTTGAGTAGTGTCACTATTGTATTCAGCAAGATATCTATTCTTTTTTTTTAAATAATTAGAAAAATTACTAAAGAAAGGAAACTTCATTCAGTACATTTCAAACAGATAAAGGGCCATAGTGGAAACAAAGCAAACCATATATCGGGTTATTTGGCAAAAAGAGCTTGTTTTAGTGACATTCCATTATCAGAGAGTAGGCACTACACTATCTCAATGGATTCCTAGTTTCAAAAGAGAAATGAAACAAGAATGGAATAACAACAATGCTATAGGTTCATTTCATTTCAGTTTAAAATTTAATACTAGTTATTCAAAGTTTAAAGAGGATAGCTTTTAAAACGGTTAATATATAGGTCTATATCCCCCCCCCCCCAATTATATAAAAACGACAGAAAAACTATCAAAGCATCAAAAAACACACGAGTTCAAATTAACTATATGCAAAAAATAAATTTGTAGTTTCAACATATCATGTATATTTAAAATCGTAAATGACCTATCTATGGACAAAAAAATAGCTAAGAGAAAACATTTGAATGAGACCTACAGCTATCGCATAATGCGGATTAGATTAAAAAAAAAATTTGAACTTAAAAATAAAAGAAAAAATTTTAAATTATTCCGTCGATATGTGTTTATCTGGGTGACTAGATAGAAAAACAGTATTTTTTTTTTAACAGCCACACTTTTTTCCCACACACACACACACACACATAAACACAGTCTTTTCGGCAACTCAGACTCATTTTAGACTAAACGCTAATCAATGTTTATTAATATAGTCTATATAATTGGGGTTCCGTGCATATTTATTTAAGCCAAATGGCATAAATAAAATCATCGGACTGCCTGGGATCCGATCCCGCGACCCTTGGTATAGAAGGCCAGCACGCTAGCAACTACACCAAGGGCCGAGGGTGTCAGAAGAAATAACCAGCTGTGATTTCATACTCTAAATAGTTAGATTCAGGGCACATTTTTTTTTTTTTTATTTTTTAAGACAACCTCTAAATTCTGGATGATTCTTGTAAAGTAACTGAAATATTTTCAATAAACTGGAGTAGTGGAGAGAATAAATTGATTATTTTTTTCTTTGATGGCTTTCAAAAAATAAATAAATAAATAAGGCCTACAAAAGATTTTAAAACAATAATTTGTTGTGTAAATGTTTCGACGTTACTGAATAAATTCTTCGTAGGCTTATTCGATAACTGGAAGATAGGCAACCCAATTAACTTCCTAAATTTTTATAAATTAAAAAATGCCAAGGTATGGGGGTTTGGATCTCACAAGTAGTCTTAAAAAATTAATTTAAATCATTTGTATATCAAATAGAATTAACAAAATAGCCATGGATCATTCACTATCGTAAATATTTATATAGGCCTATAAATATCATTTATTATAATATGGCCAAAGATGTCGGAAGAAAAAAATTTTGAAGTTTAGTTTTGAAGTTATTTATTCTATACCCAGATAGCACAGTACTATGTACGTAATAAGATGTACATAAGACCCACAATTCGTCTTATGTACGTACATAAGACGTACTGTGCTATGTGGGTATGATGTATTAATTTATTACAGTAAAGTAAAGTGAGTTATTTCGTTTTTGCTTAGTTACTCTTAATAAATACATGGATTTGAAAATTTTCATATATTGAAATACAGGGAAAAATTGTTTCTGTCCAATCATTTTTTGTTGATTTGTCGATTAAACTATATAGTTCCAATTATTAGCCGAATTATTTGAGGAATTAGTGTATATATTTACCACAACTCTGTAGGCATACATATCCTATAAAATTCCTAAAGAGGATAAAAATGAAAATTATTATTAAAAATATTCCTCCCTATTGAATAATGTAAAATATACAGCTAAATGAATTGTCTAATAAACTACTTTTTTTTAATAGAAGCTCCTTCTGTATTTAAATTAACGTCCCTTGAATATTCATAAGAGATTTTTTTTTTATCAAAGTGAACTTTGAAACATTTGGTTTAATTATTATTTTAATTTCTTATATAAATTTGAATGATTTATTTAATTTTTTTTCTTTTTTTAATATATAAGTTAATCGATTGAATTTATTTTAAGTTTAAGTGTTGTTTAAGATTTGAAAATTGACTCACAAGAGTTAGAAAAAAAAAAAGAAGAGGAAGAAGATTTCAGTTGAGATTGTTTGCAGACTTGATTCCACTTCTCTTTCTCTCTCTCTTGGTAAAAACGATCCTTTTGCATAAAAGCTTGGTGCCGAATTCAAAGTGCGTCCATTGACTCGCACACGGATATTCTTTCACAACAACAAGTACGTTTGTTTTGGCGAATGTTGTTGTGGCGTTTGGCATGCGCAAATTCCGGGCGCATTTCACCGCACACGCATTGCCTAAATTGAATATCAACTCGCGGGGGTGGAGGCGGTGTTCGGAATCGGCAATGCGAGGAATGTGTACGCATTACTACAATTCCAATTAATGTGGGTCGACGGGAAGAGAAAGGAGCCAAGAACAGAGACAATAAGAACACTGTACAAAGATTAACGATCTTAAGAAAAAATGCCCCAACCGTCTTTGTTAAATGTGTACGTGTTTCTTTCTTTTCCCCTTCTCTCTTTCTTCGTTGTTGTTGTTGTTGTTTTGTGTTGGTGTGTACTTTGCAATTTTACGTTTTACGTTTAGATCTAAAAAAAAAAGAGGGAAAAAGATCCGGAGGAAAAATAGTCTTCCACGCTCCGTCGAAGAAGTTTTATATAAATCTACTTTGCGTGCACCATTTGGCTTAAGAGACGAGTTTCGAAATTTAGAGCCTCCAATCTTTAATTTCGATTTATTTTATTGAAGAAAATTTAAAAGAAAAAAAAACAATCACAATTAATTAAAAATCTTTTTTTTAATATATTTTATTAAGCTTTTGAAATCCAATCCAAAGAAAAAATTCAAATAAGGAGTATTAAGAAAAATTTATTTATTATTGCTCAGGGGCCCGCATCTTGTGGGTACGTGGATGGCGACCACGAGCTACCCGAGCTGGGACTGGCAGTCCTTCTATTCTTTGCATGTCAGTCTCTTCCTTCCTCTTCTCAACAGGCGTCAGACCGTGCGACGGGTCGGCCTGTTCTATTCCTTCCCGGTCGTAGAAAAACCCATGAACCGCCGACCCCGCACCCCGGGGATAATCAGGCGAGGAAAGAAGAAGAAAAATTTATTGATTAAAAAAAATAAATAAAAACATCTTTCATTTTGAAAATTAAGAAAATTTTTTTTGATACAAGCAGAATGTTTCTCAACTCTAGGTGAGCATCTCTAGATACTCGAAATTTATTTAATAAAATTTTCAAATTATATTCTGAACGAGTTAGACAAATATTTCTTTAAACTATTTTTTACCCTTTTTTTTTATTAATTCCTCTTTTCTTTTAAAGAATTGTTTTATGAACTCATTAGGTCCTGAACGAACTCTTATTCCTAAGTGCGGACTAGAAAATCGTTATACTAACATTATTTTAAAAAGCAATTAATCAATACATAAATGTAATTTATTTTTTAATTGGAAATAGAAAAAAAAAGTTTCTAGAAGGGTTTTTTTTTCTTCTGATATAATTAGAAAATAATTAATGTTTCCAACTCAGGTAATCTAATAGAGGATAGATTTTTTTTTATCGGTATAGAATTAAATTAAATTTTGCAAACATTTTAGTAACGATGACCAGAGAAGAGAAGAAGAACCGAAGATGAAGACAAAAGTTGACAGATGAAACAAAATCAGAAATATTATTCAATTATCATTATCATTCATTGAAAAGAGATTGTTAGGAAAAAAATGTTAATATTTCAATTATAAAAAAAAAATGAAGAAATAAAGTATTAAATGGAGGCGATTTTACTGAATTTAATAAGATATTAATTACTTCAAAAATTAAAATATAATTAAGCTGCAAGGTGATTTAATAAATAGAATATCATCGTGATATCTAAATCTAATGATTTTGATTCAAATTCATAAATTAATTATTTTTTTAGATGCTCTAAAATGTTTGAAGCACAAAATTGTTTGAAGGACTCTTGTACTTCATAGAAACAAATAGTTGCCTTGCTAATAAATGGAATATAAATACTTCCGGCATCTTAGTCCATATATAGGACGATAAACAAATATAAATATTACGATTATATTACGGTTCAGGATTGTAAATTTAGATTATGATAAGTAATAAAAACACTTAAGAATTGTAGAGTGTTACATACTAAATTGTTAAAGTACCTAAAAAATTAAAAAAATTAATTATTTATTTTCATTTCAGCTAAGAGCATGAACTCTATAAAGGGACTCGGTAAGAAGAGATTAAAATCGGATATTTTTATTTCCTTTATGTGCTGTTTATTTGAATTATCTATAATATTATTATTGACATATTTAAGGGGTTGAGGAAATATTTATTTTTATTTTTTTTATTTATTAATAATCTCATTTCTCTAATGTAAATATTTAAATTCATGTATTGTAGTTTTATGATAATACTAGTGCGTATATGATAATAATAGTGGCGTATTTATTATCTAGGGAGAGTGTAATAATTTAATTAAATTCTGAGAATTTGTTCTTTTAAAAAAAACCCAAATATCATCAGCATGGCAATGAAAAATTTTTTTTTAATTATTCATGTCATTAAAAATTTTTTTTATTATATTCTTTATGCTTTAAAGAAAAAAAACGCAAGTTAATTGAGTTATTTTGCATAGAATTAACAGGAGAATTTTCTTTGATGGAAGGACCCTCGAGGATCGACTTTAATCGTTGACCATAGTTTGTCAATTAAATTCATGCATTTCAAATGAAAGTGTTTTTCTTTGATGTCGCCCGTCGACTTCTAGTGTTTATCTTAAATATTAAATATACATATATGGCCTCAAATTACTGAAATTATATTAGCAGAAATTTTCTTTACCTCTCTCGCTTTAAAAAAAAAATATAAAATGACGAGACGAAAAAATGAAATTATTATTGACATGGGCGTAGCCAGCCAGATATCTTGTTAGGAGGGGGCAACCATTCGTTAGGGCGAGAGGGGAGGGGGTTTGCAATTAATATATACATAGATTATTAATTATTTATTTAAATAAAAAAAAAATTAAATTAATGTAGTGGTTTGGGGCGTTAAAAAAAATTCCCAATGGGAACAATATATATATTTGTTTGGTTTTTTTAATTTTTAGGACAAGCCGGGGAGGGGGCAATGGCCCCCCTGTCTCCCCTGGCTACGCCCAAGATTATTGACTTTGTTTTGAATAATAAATAAATAATTAATTTGCATATTGAAGCCAAGTAACAATCTTTACTAAATATATAACATAATAATGTCAACTTGAATTATATTGTCAAATATCTGATATTTATATTATTTATTGTCTCTTTGTTTTTCAGTAATTATAAAAAATTTTAACAATACAACAAAGTATTTATTCTATTGATAATGAAAATAATATATTTATGGGAACTTAAGAGCTGAGGTAAATCTTGAATATTAATATTATAATAAATATACTGTATATATGGTACAGTGGCGGATCCAGAGGTGTTTCTCGGAGGGGGGGGGTAATTTGGAGTGACTGGTCGCACAGCACATTTTTTTCTTAATTTCGGTAATTTAAAGGCGCATTTTGTACTTGTTTGCCAGAATATAAATATAAACAGGGATGGGCAAGTTACTCGATTTTGAGTAACGAGATACAAAATACCAATTACTTCAGATTTTTGTAACGAAATACAAGATACCAATTACTCACGGGTTTGTGTAACGAGATACAAGATACCAATTACGTATTTCAAATACATTGAAAATACCAATTACAAACAAATTTTTCCTTGATTTTAAAATACTTTTTGGTGGGGTAATTCTGGAACTAGAGCCCTGCACGGGTACGGGTTGGCCCGTAGGCCCGTTACCCGCCCGGCCCGCGGGCTTTGGAGGCCATGAAAAAATTACGGGCGGGTAGCAAGTCTAAATAAACGGGTTCGGGAGGACGGGCATGCAAATGAAATTTTATTTTAAAATTGCTAGACATTTGTTCGTTCATTCATTCACTAAATCTCGGGCGGGTATGGGCGGGTTTGAAAAAATTCCGGGCGGGCCTGAAGAATGGTAAAAAATTACTGGCCGGGTACGGGCGGGAAGTCAAAAAAAAATACGGATACGGGCCGGCCCGGGCCAAAAAAATCGGCCCATGCAGGGCTCTATCTGGAACCCTAAATAAATTTAGTTTAGGAAAGTGGCAGCAAAGCTTATATTGGAGAATACCTTTGGAAAATCGAAAACAATAAAATTAATCATGACACTAGAAAAAATTTATTTATAAAAATATGAAAAGGTTTCAAAAAATTTGTCGGATAATCTGGAACTTGATGGAGAATGAATAAACCCGCAAATGAAAACAATCTTTCAACTGGGGCAGAAGAACAAAGATTTAGTCGTTGAGAGCTGGTTGAAAGAAGAAAGCAAAAAAGTTTTTTAACGAAGAGTGAAAATTTGGCGGATTGATTGAGTTCTCGTTACTGGTTTTTACTAAGATTCGGAGCAGAGAACCCACACGACGATTACATACAGTAATATTAAATAAATTAAAACGGTTTCAGCTCCCTCTGCAAGACTTTTTACACTGCGGCAAATTAAAAAAAAAAGTATTTGGTATCTCGAATTTCAGATACCAATTACTAAAAAATGTAACGAAATACAAGATACCAATTACTTTGCCTATGCTGTAACGAGTTACAAGATACCAATTAATATTGTATTTGGTATCTTGTATTTCAAATACATGTAACTGATTAACGCCCATCCCTGAATATAAATCAAATTTTTACGTATTAATTTTTAAAATTTTACATTAAAAATACATTTTATTTCGAAAAAAAGTATTTTTTTCAAATCCCAGGGGAGTAATTACCCCCCCCCCCCCCTTGTATCCGCCCTTGAGTTACCATATTAACTCGTGTCCAAATTGGTTTGTTTTTTTATATATGTTTATGTAATTTATTTATATGAGGAAAAATGTTGTAATTTCTCCTATGTGTATATGATGATGGGTTAATTTCTAATTATTATTATTATTATTATTGCCTTTATTGGTTTATATAAATTATACATAAATTTATGTGTTACATTTCTTTTTAAATACTCTATTTACATTTATTTATTTATTTTAAGATGATGGAACCAGGCCCCTTGGGGCATAGAATAAATAGGCATAGGCATAAATGACAAGTAACCATCTTGGGAATTTATAGTGAAACAAGTGGAAAAGTCCGCCTTCGGCAAAATTTTAAGTTTTTAAATTTCCCTCTTTGACTCAACTTCCTTTTATTCTGGTCAATCAGCGCCCTGATAGGCACATACACACAGGGACAGGAAGTCGCTAGCGCTTTATATTATAGTACGATGATATGATTATTATTACGTAATTTTTAAAAGATAAAATTGTTTTTAAATTATTCTGAATTGAAGGTGAATGACAGCCGGTGTTTGTTATTGGTTCTTTATCGTTTATTCCTTTCCTTTTATTTAGTCATTTTTTTTTTGTTTCCGCCCATCCCCCATCTCAACCTCCTCTAACGACAAGAGACAAATTTCCAAAGAGCTAGGGCAATGTTATTTCATCTTGAAAAACTTAAACTTGAATCGGAGAAGAATAAAGAAGCAAAAGTTATACGATCGAAAGGATAAAAAAAAGCATACTACTCAAAAAAAAAAAAAATAAAATAAAATAAAAATAAAATTATTGTGAATTTTTAAGAGATCATTTAATGATTTAAAAAAAAAAATCAAAATAGGAAATTTAGGCTATAATATTAATGAAAGGAAAAAAAAAATTTAAATTGAAAAACTAAAACATCAAAGGGTTAGAACCCATGCGGAAAGAAAGAGAGAGCAAAAAAGTCATCAACCAAATGACATAAAATGAATATGAACAAGAGAATGAATTTTCAAATGAAAATCTAGTAACCATCAAAGGTACTCTACACAACAAAGTTAGTTACTAAAAAGGCGTTGAAACATTAGCAGTACAACCAATGAGCACGTTAAAAAAAAAAATAATAATAATAACTTAGATTAAACTTGTATTTTAAATTAGAGAAGAGCAAACTTGTATAATACTCGAAAGATAATAATTTATTCAAAGTCAGGATTTTTTTATTTGAATTTACAGGTAATAAAAGACTAATTGTTTTTATTTTTATAAAGAGAGTAGTAGATTTGCAAAATCAACACTAACTGAGGGGGATACAGGTATACTTTAAAAAAAATCCTGTATTTGATTCCACTTTCACTAACCTAAGTAATGAAAGTATTGAATTTAGATCAAAATTTAAGCTTATAATTCAATTCATTGAAATATACGTTTTGTAAAATTGGGAATAAAACTTGGCTAATAAAAGGTAGGCTTTGTTTGAATAAGATGAAATTTTTTTTTATCGTTTAAGATAGGAAATTTGCGAGATTAGTTTGTGTTTATGATTGGACGCGCACTGGACTCGAACCCGAACTTCCTCGCTCGAATCCAATTTTCTCTAATTATAAACACAAACTCATCTAGCAAATTTGCTCTCATAACAAATGGCAGATCTATATATAAATTACTTATGTTTTTTTTTTTTTAGTACTTAAAGCATTTTTGTCTGTATTTTCGATATTTATAATATTTAAATCTATTCCAGAAGTTTTATTGTAGGCAAGAGCGGATCCAGAGGTGTTTCTCGGGGGGGGGGGTGGTTAATCTGGTGTGACTCGTCGCACAACACACTATTTTTTCTTAATTTCGGTAATTTATGCCCAGTTGCACCAACAAGTCTCAGATCTTGGCTTGGTCAAGTCCGTCTTGAACTCAAGTCTCAGCTTGAGATTTAAAACGTTGCACCAATGAATCTTCAAATGATCTTACACAAGCTGCCTTTAAGAAAAAACAACATCTGGCAACCTCGCATTTTTGTTACAAATTAGCCACTAGGCGGCACTGCAGGACAACAAAAAACATATTTGCTAACCAAAATCTGACCAAAATAAAAATAAATAAATAAATAATCAGCTTAATCTGTTTTATCAAATTCTGTCAACAAAAAAATATTAACAAATTTTAATAAGTGAAGTATTTCTAGGTCCTCCCTCATTGGGGAATAAAAAAAGAGAAAAATTTTCATAATATATTTTTCTAGACGAACTATTGAATGAAATGGTACAAAAAAACACAAACAAATTGTAAGTTAATCTACAGTATTTTTTTTTTAATTTAAAATAAATAAATTTACTTACTTTTTGTTTGACGTTTTTCTGCCACTTCAATTCAATCAACTTTTAAATCTATTATTTTTAATATCTATTTAAAATATTTAATATAAAATATTATATTTTTAATAATGGGTTTATTTAATTAATAAACAAATTAATAATTTAATTTAGGCTAATATTTTAATTTAATATATTAATAAATTTAACAGTAAAAATATATTTAATATATTTATTTAAAATCATAGTGAATTTTGACAGATATATTTTGAAAATACGAGGTTATGTTCAAAACCTTCTCTGTCAATTATAACATTATGCAGACATCAAAATCTTCACCTCCGATCAGCTCCATCCACACCAATATTCACGTTTTCTATTAATATCTTGAAGTAAAAACCAATTTATAGCGATTAAAAACAGTTTAAACTTTTACACACCGTCTATGCTTCAACAAATTTTATTTCGAATTTTTTATATATAATATAAATATACCTGGTAAATTTTTTAAAAATTCTTGACAGGCAGTATGAAAATATAATTTTTTTTTTAAATAATAACAATAAGATTGATTAATTAAAAAAAAAAAAATATATTCTAAGGGATTATATAGATAGTTGAATAGATAAAATGTCACAATTCTCCTTTTAGGTTACGAATTCAGGCTGAGAGGGACTTAAGTCGCCAAATTTGACTACTTGAGATGTAAGCTCAAAATCAGGACTTAAGTTCGTATTAAATGTTGGTGCAACACTCTAAGTTCAAATGTAAGATGTAAGACGATCTTGAGACTTGAGATATGTTGGTGCAACTGGGCATTAAAGGCGCATTCTGTACTTGTTTGCCAGAATATAAATACAAATCAAATTTTTAAGTATTAATTTTTAAAATTTTACATTAAAAATAAATTTTTTTTTTTCGAAAAAAAAGTATTTTTTTATCTCGGGGGGGGGGGATAATTACCTCCTTTAACCCCCCCCCCTGTATCCGCCCTTGATTGTAGGCAGAGTTGAAATAAAACACTGCCTATCTTAGTGATAAATTTACTTCCCAGTCATCTAGAAAATATATTTTTAATTTATTAAATTATAATTAACGTTTGTTATTATACAAAAAACTGTATGGAAAATGTTTGCTAAAATCGAGCCTATAAATAACACCAACCAATATGTAGAAAAACCAACGCCAGATTTTTTTGAAATTTAAGTTTATAGTTTGTCCTAATTTCTTATGCAACCATCCGGAAAATGATTACAATATAACATTCTTGTTATCTTAATTAAATTCTAAGTAATATTCGTATGAGTGTAGTATAGAGAAAGACGGAACCATAAAGGAAATTGACATATGCTCCAAGATCCGACGAATCATTATTCATATCCAATTTGAGTCAAGGTGTTATTGAAGTTCTCAAGATGATCTCTGGGTTTGGCGACTTACTTGTCTCCCTTCCAACTAACTGCACTGTTACAATATTCCTTCCCTTCACAACTCTAATCAACTTGATCAACAAGAGAGGAAGTCAGAGAGAGAAAGGAGGAGGAAGATGCCTTCAAGCCCAATAAGACTTGGCTTGTCGTCTTCGGTTTGGTTTGAGGACAGACAGACCTTACGAAATGGGTGGGAAGATTAGCATATTTTGGAAATGTAACTCTGTCATCAGGCAGATCAAACGATGCCAGTCGTGATTAAAGGCCTTGCGTTTCAAGTACAAAGACGAACACTTGATGATACAAGCTGGCGCAGCATTTTTCAATTAAAATACAATATGAAAATCATGGTAAAAAAAAGGGAGAGAGAGAGCACATGTTATTATCAGTTCAAATAACATGCAAGGTTAGATTCAAATGAAAAGACAAAGGATTAGATGGCTTTATCATTTACCGCTTCTCTTTATTTATGTAACCAGCTGACCTTTTGATTCAAAATAACATTTCTGTTTTGATTTCATACAGGATGGAAAATTATATCAAGCGAAATTTAAATCTTGCTTTCCTTGTTTTTACCTCGCCCATCACTATGGACGAGATGTATGTACGTATAATCATACAACAGCTGTTATGAACCAACTGTTTTTACAGTTGTAAAGTGTTGTTGGTATAATGTATTTTGAATAACTATGTTTTTTTGTAAATAGGTTTTTTATGTACTGAATTTTTTGTAATTATGTATTTTTGTTAGAGATTGTATTTTTTTATAAAGTAGGCCTATACAGTGAACTGGCTGAATGACCAAGAAGCCGAAAAATAAAAACTGTTTTTAATAGGAAATTTAAACTTCAAGCATTTTATACTTTCTTTAGTTTTTTCTCAATAATTTTAAAAAGTAATTTTAAATTAAATTCTACTGCCTATAGATAACTTTTCTTATTTTTACTTTTTTCAAATAATCAGCCCTTTTTGAGATTTAAGGTTTTTGAAAGGATCTAGGGAATAAAAATAAATAACTGTCGGTCTAGTCAATGTTTTGGAGTAATATTCAGATCAATTAAATTTTTTTAAGCCTCCTGGCAACGGAGAAGAGCAACATTCACCACAATTGTTGCGGTTAAGTGATATTTACACGGTGTTAAAAAAAGGCAAGGGTCAGTCGAAGACGGTGAAAGGGGGAGCAAAGGCCGCTTAAGTTCGAGCATTATATCAATCAGCTAGTTGGATTTATAAAAGCGCACAATAGGAAATAGCATTTTTTTATAACCGGCATTCAAATTTAGTGACATTTTGAGGCAAATAAGTATTCTGAAATACATTTTAAATTTAAATATATCCGCTATTAAAAGAGATGAGAAATATTTTATTCATTAATTGAATCAATCTGTTTTAACATATATTTGATCTTCATAATTTATTTATCTCATAATAAATTTTTTAATTTACGATTTTGCGATCATTAAATTATATCAAATTTCATTTTTAGTGAGTGAAAGTGAGAAAAAAAAATATTTGCATTTTTAATTAGTTTAATAGATTAATTAATGGATTTATTATACAGTGTTAAAAACAAGTTTACGTTGCAAACGCGCGGCGCGCGCCCTCTTTCTCATTATAACTCCAGCTGCTTTGACAAGCAAGTTTGTTCCTGGTCATTCATCCGAGGGTGAGAGGGCCTTGATTGCAAGGCTCTTAAAGTCTTACCTAGGGCTTTATATTTTTCAATTATGACGTAATTTAAAATTAAAAAATTTAATAATAGTAAAATCCTTCATGATGATTCATGCATATGTATTCTTGATAAAATAACCACAATAATATATATTGTAAGAGTTTAAACAATATATATGTACAATATAAATTTATTATGCACTTTGTATAGAGAGCATGTCACACCCTCCGGATAGCCGGTTCTCAATACACTCTGTGTCCATTTAATGAAAGAATTATTCCAACTTTTATTTCCTTTTTTTTTATATTTTCACCATCCAATTGATCCCATAGTTAAAAAGCCAACCCTTCCGCCTCCCAAAACGAAATTGAAATTTAATATGCAATTAAACGATTGTCATGCAATGATCAAAATCAATTGAATTTATTTATTTATTTATTTAGAAAAGAAAAATTCTAATTTGAAAACAAATAAATTAAAAAAGTATTTACATTTAATTATTCTCACAATACATGAGTACTTTTTTCTTGTATATTATTGATATTAATATGATTCTTTCTCACAAAAATTTTCCTTGTTTTTATTTGATTAATAATGAATGACTAATTATATTTAATTAATTACTAGTACCTCAATTAATTATCACAGGCGATAATATACTGTGTAAGAAAATATACCTATACTTTATTCAATATTTATCTCCTCAAACCTTATATTGAATAAAGTATACGTATACTTTCTTATATATTTTGTTTTAATTCATCGGACTCCAATGGCCTGTTTGCACCTTTCCTGAATACAGTCCATGGTGAGGGCTATCATTTTTTCAATTTTTTATCACAAATAAGGGGTGGGGGTAGGGGCATTCAATTCGGCCGGATCATCTTTCAAATGGGCCATAAAAATTCTCTGACTGAAGCCCTGTGTATAGGCTATAATATTTTTACTAATTTTATTTATTCCCAACTAACACACTCAGGGGCTCACTTCTAGTGAGTACGTGTATGGCGACCACGAGTTACCCGAGCTAAGACTGGCATTTCTTCATTTCCTTTATGTCAGCCTTTTTGCCCTTTTTCATATCAAGTGTGAGACTTGCTTTTCTCTCGGTCTTATTTTTTTATAAGTTAATTTTGCCGACCCCACATAAAGGGATACCCCAAGATAGGAAAAAAAATGTATTCCCCACTAAATCTAAACTAAACTTTTAGTTTCAACTTTGCCCTTGACCTATGGCTCAGAGGTAGAGCATTAGCTTCTGGTGGTCAAAGATCGAGGTCCCAGAAGAAGAAATTTATTTCAATTTAATTGGGTTGATTGAAATAAAAATCAGATGTCGAAATACCCTTTAAACAAATTTTAAAAAAAAAGTTTCAAGATTTGTGATAGAATATTAAGTTCAATTTGTCTAATATTTTAAAGTTTTACAGCCCTTGCCCTTGCTTGATCTATAGTCGGAGTATAAGCATCTGATGCTAGAGGTCCGGGATTCGCATCCCCTTCCATCCAAAAAAAATTGGATTGGCTATCAAACAATTGAAATAAATGGTCTCAAATGCCGGAAAGTTTTCTTTTTCTCAGATCGATGTGTTATTAAATACTATCAATAGATTGGTATTTTATAATGCAAGACATCCAATTTAAAAAACATTAATGAATAAGCAATCACCCTCTTATTATAGGCTACTGCTGTTTTCTCTCTCACTTCTCCATCCATTGTTTTTTTTTTCCATAATTTTTTTCCCCTTTAAAAGAAATTTAATTAATTATGCAAAAATACCTTGAAGCTTCTTAAGTTGTTGAAGGTCCTCCTCAATTTACAAATTGCTTTTATCAAAACTTCTCTCAAACCACCCATCTATTTATAAATTCAAATTATAAAATTATATTTGATAATAAAAAAAAAAACGAAATAAACCCAATTTGCATATTTTATACATATTGTGTATTTTATAATTATTATTATTATATTGGATAAAAAAAATAACTTTGTCACATACAGGAATATCATTTGGAATTTATATGTGAAATATAAAATAGTAAAATATTTTTTTAATTGTTGGATAGATTTTTTTTTTTTTATTAATAAAAAATGGAATTTCATTATTTTGTGTGTTCACAATTTTTATTACATTTCATTAAACCAAAAGTTTATTAATGTTAAAACATTTATATTACATTCATGTTTATATGTTTGGAATTAGGTGAACTGGAAATTTGTGTATCAAAATCTCTATTTATGAATTTTTTCAAACAAAATAAACTGTCTTTATATGAACATGAGAAATCTAATAAAAATTTTAAAAGATATAAAAAATTGCTCTCTCTAGTTATGAAAAATATAATTTGAAGTGAAAAAAAAATAAATAAATAGAATCAAATTGGTGATTAGTCTTAGAATATTCATTCATATAGTATTTATATTTAGATGCTCAGGGGCCCACATCTTGTGGGTACGTGGATGGCGACCACGAGCTACCCGAGCTAGGACTGGCAGTCCTTCTGTTCTTTACATGTCTGACCCTTGGGGGCTCGGGAGCTAAATGGTTTCGCATGTTTTTCCCGATAAGATGGCGTTGTGTGTCATAAAAGTATGCCCAAAAAATCAAGTAATTCAAAAATTTGCCAAGAGATGTCAGAATGGTAGCTAATTAATATTTAATGCATTTGGTTGATTTTAATTGATCTTTTAACAATAAATACTTTATAAATGTTATTATATATTATGTATCTTTTATAAAAGCATAAAAATATATAAATACAGGCCAGATATAGGCTAATACTATATCGTCTGTTAAACAAGCGTGCCATCTATTGCAAGAATGCTGAACTAATTTGATAGTTGGTTTTTAAATAAATCATCTAAGCTTATTTTGTGATTAATAATAACAATAAATTCATTTTTAAATTTAAAAAAAATTAGATTATTGGGACATCTTGTTTTTTTTTGTATTTGCTGGATAACAAAAAAATTAATTACGATAATTTTTTAATAAGTCATTAAAAAAATTATAGCTTGATGTCCCAATAATCTCTTATGAATTTAATTCATTAAAAAAAACGCATTGAAAGTCTAGTTTTTTTAAAAGTACTTTTAGACGTCGCTCCTGAACCCCATTAACCAACACATGGCGAGAGTGAGCTGCAGTACTCTTTTCTTATTGAAAACTGCCCAGTGTTAGTTACGGTTTTGTTCAGAACGCAATCTGAATGGTTGTCATTTTGTAAAGTATAGTACCAGTAAATAAAAAAAGGCAAATTTTTTAAATGTAATAAAAAAAATAAGCAATTAGGATGCATTGAATAAATTGAATATGATTTTTTTTTCTGTGAGGGGAGGCGAGTGAGTTGCCCAGTTACACAGGGATTCGCATCCGTATGCATAAGGTGAAGCGAGATTATGCCCCATTCGTTGAAAGCTAATAAAAGTCACTCGAGGCCGTTTTAAACGCGAGAATATCAGATTATCCTATCCAACTCTTAAGCCGACGATAAAAGACACCGAGCCGGAATTAGAGCTTGCTTAACATCTAATCCCATTGGCCGTTTTGGCGGCGCCGAATTGCGCATTTACGTGGCGACCTGTCTCGTTCCCAAGATCCTTCTTAATACAATTAACGTGCGATTCGAAACCGTAACAGGAATTAAAAATAATTATCAATTTTAAGAGGATAACATCATTATTATTATTAATTTTTTCTTCTTCTTCTTCTTCTTCTTCTTTTACCTACTCCACTACTACCATTTTCTTTTTTTAATGTAGAATTTTCCGTGTTTTAGGCTATCATTATATCAATTAGTAGGAACCCCCCTTTTTGGGTTATCAATTACCCCATAGCAAACATTGAAAACAGATCTAACTCCTTTACGGAAAATATATTTATCAAATCTTTAAAATGAAAAATAAAAACTCTTCCTCCCCCTAACAATTCGACATTTGAAAAGATTTTTCCCTCTGCGCCCCCCCCCCCTATAATTATTATTTTTTTTATTTTTCATTCGATTTTAATAAAATTTAAAATTGGCTTTCTTAGGGTGTAAATAATTGAAAAATGTATTTTAGACCTCAGAAAGTCCAATCACCCCCTGCCCCCCCTAAAATTTATTTTTCATTCGATTTTAATAAAATTTAAAATGTGGCTTTCTTAGGGTGTAAATAATTGAAAATGGTATTTTAACCTCAGAAAGTCCAATCACCCCCTACCCCCCTAAAATTTATTTTTCATTCGATTTTAATAAAATTTAAAATTGCTTTCTTAGGGTGTAAATAATTGAAAATGGTATTTTAGACCTCAGAAATCCAATCACCCCCTGACGCCCCCTAAAATTTATTTTTCATTCGATTTTAATAAAATTTAAAATGTGGCTTTCTTAGGGTGTAAATAATTGAAAAATGGTATTTTAGACCTCAAAAGTCCAATCACCCCCCTGCCCCCCTAAAATTTATTTTTCATTCGATTTTAATAAAATTTAAAATGTCGCTTTCTTAGGGTGTAAATAATTGAAAAATGTATTTTGACCTCAAAATTTCAATCACCCCCCTGACCCCCCCCTGAATTTATTTTTCATTCGATTTTAATAAAATTTAAAATGTGGCTTTCTTAGGGTGTAAATAATTGAAAAATGGTATTTTAGACCTCAGAAAGTCCAATCATCCCCCTCCCCCCTAAAATTTATTTTTCATTCGATTTTAATAAAATTTAAAATGTGCTTTCTTAGGGTGTAAATAATTGAAAAATGGTATTTTAGACCTCAGAAAGTCCAATCACCCCCTCCCCCCCCTAAAATTTATTTTTCATTCGATTTTAATAAAATTTAAAATGACGCTTTCTTAGGGTGTAAATAATTGAAAAATATATTAATCAAATATTTAAAATAAAAAATAAAAACTCTTCCTCATAATTAATTAAAATACATTTATCCCCCCCCCCATGGGGCGACCCTACCCAGCTGTTATTATTAAATTATAAATAATATTAAAAAACCGAGAAAATTAATTGTATATACGTAAATGAGTTTCACAAAAGTTTGAAAATTTTCAAAAATAATAAATTTTATAGTAGAAGAACATAAGTATACGGTTGAGCCGGATTCAATTTAACTTTCGGAATAAGACATTTTGGCTTAATAAAAACATATTGTTATATACGAAAATAAAAAACTGTTTGCTTCATACAATTTATGTTAATATATAAAGCAAAATTTTTTTAAATTTTTTTGATCAAATTAGTATATAACAATATGTTTATTACATATGTAGAGCTCACAATAACTAAAGATAGTTCAATCAATTTAGGCAGAAACTTCTTATTCTGGAAGTTTTATTGATGCAACCTATCCATTTATAGTGTACAAGCAACATTAAATTTTATTTTAAAAAAAGTGATATAATCTATTTATATATTTTACTTTCTCTAGTCTATAATATATAGAGAGAAAGTATTGCCTGGATGCACACGTTTTGAAGCAAAAAAAATTATCCCGATTTTCTATGCGTTCTTCTTTTTATATTTTTTTTTTTTTTTTTGTTAGTTCGGTTTTTCTTTTAGGGGAAAACTTTTCTTCTCTTCTAGACAGGATTAAATTAATCTTAATCGTTCATCGAAAGCAAATTCATCAACTCCCATTAATTAGAGAGGTTCAGAAGAGTAGTTATTTTTCTTAATTTAAGAAGAAATCACTTCCCTAAGAAGGGAATGAAGCTTACTGGTTGAAATCTCAACTTTTCGAGAAGGGTTCCAGCCAAGCTGGCTGATAAATTATTATCCTAATATCTTTTTATATATTACCAAAGGAACAAAATAAATTTTAAAGAAAAATATCTATAGCAGTTTCTCAATGAAGATATGTGAAAATCTTTAAGAGCTAGGCCAAAGAGCTTGTGTTTTAATTTTTAAGAAAATATTGTTACTCTTTGGTGTATTCAGAAAAACAAAAAATTTTAAAAATATATTACTTAGAGATTCAGTTGGTTAAAATCACTCAGGGGCTCACTTCTTGTGAGTACTCTGATGGCAACCATGAGTTACCCGAGCTAAGTTAACACTTCTTCCGCTAATTGAGAGTGAATACAACAAAATTAAAAAAAAAAAAAACGTGTGGGGTCGTAGGACGCCCGGCAGGGACGAAGTTCCTCACGCCTTTTCTTCAACTCAGAATATAATTTAATATGAATATTATTTAAAGTAGATAGAAGGAAATAAAGAGAAGAAGCCAAGACTTCGGCTTATCTCGCCTTCCTCCGCCGTCGCTCGGGCGCTGGGAACGCATTTTTGTAAGGAACGCGTTTTTGCTACCTTACATTTTCTCCCAATTCACCCTGCGAAGGCTGCGTTAAAGAACTTCGTTCCAATTATCCTTTTATATTCCAAAGCATCATGAACATTTGGCTGCTTCTATTTTAATTTGTTTCGACACAATAAACTGCCATCTTCACAATCAATTAAACTCATTCACTAATAATCAATCAATTGACATTTCTATTACAATGATAATATTATATTGAAGGTTTTTTTTTGAATTGGTTGTTAAAATTTTGCTTTCTCTATTATAAGATAATTAATGAAGAGTTTAATTAGCTCTGAAGAAGGCAATTGATTTTGCTGAAAATTTGCGCAGACTTCTCAGCCAAATGTCCAAGATAATTTGAATTTAAAAAAAAATTTTGTTTTATTCACTCTCATAGGAACATATTTTAAAAAACATGTATATCCATCAAAATCTCGACATGATCGCAATACTTTCTCTCTATATATATTTCATATATAGGTTAAGAGAAAGTAAAAATCTAAAAAAAGAAAGACCAATTTTAAATAAAATAGATATTTTTTAAACATTAACTGGCATTTAAGAAGAAAAAGTCAAGAGATTTAATAGAAATGTGGGCAATTTTGAAAATTCTCTGTGCAGGTTGAACTCTGAGCCGAAATTAACACAGCTCAAGTCTCCTTGATAGCGTTCCCCGGATTACTAGGTTAGGGTAAAATTAGCCGCACTCCACCACTCTTGGTTAGCCCAATATTGATTACATGATAGAGGAGATAAATTTTGAACTGTCCCGGATCCCTAACTGGCTCTTGACCCCGGGCCATCTGGTTAAAATTTACTCTTCCCATATTTCTATTCTAATTGTATGAAAAAATATTTATTTTGAATTACATTTATAAAATTTATATAAATATTTGTATAATAATTTTTCATTATATTTACACTGTCCTAATAAAATTATTTCTGAATTAATATTTATTTTTTTTTATTTTAACCATCTCTCTCCCTCCCTACTTTGTTTAATTAAGAATGAATTATCGAATTAAATTAAATTAGGGAGCGAGAGAGAGAGAGATATAGAGAGAGACAGAGTGAGATGGGAGGCAGCGAGTTCTAAAGAATAAAAAAATAAACTACATAACTTTAAGTCATTTAAAATAAAATAATTACAATTCCAAATTTTTTTAGATTATAAGCCTAGAAATAATTTATTTTTTATAGGTATAAAAATCAGTCAAAACTCATTCCGTGAAAAATGTATAGTAATTCAAGGGGGTGTCAAAAAATAACAGGGATTATTTTTTTACCAAAAAATTCTGCTTACTTTTATTCAAATTTCATTACAGATGTTCAAAGTAATTTTCCTCGAACAAAATACAACGATCTCCAGGGTTCAGTCAACTGTTCAAAAACTCCATGAAGGTCCTTTTTGATAATCTGTTGAGTACAGCCGAATTTTTTTTTTTTTTACGTTGTGGATAAGCAACGTACTGTTATTGCGAATTTTTATTGTGAAGTATTGAAGAGGCCATTAAGAAGAAAAATTGCAACAAAAAGACCACATCTTGTTCAAATGGGATAATGCACCGGCATATCGCGCTAACCGGACTCAAGAAACAATCACTAAATTAGACATTGAGGTCTTGCCACATCCCCCTTATTTACCGAACCTAGCGCCGTGTGACTTCCATCTATTTCTTGGAGTGAAAAAAGAGCTTCGGGGTCGTCACTTTCAGAGTGATGGAGAGCTATACAACAAAATTTCGTATGTATTGTACTTAACAGACTATCAAGTAGGGGAGTGTTTTCGACAGCGGAGTGAACGCTGGAGTATTTTGTCCGAGGGAGATTACTTTGAACGTCCGTAATGGAATTTGAATAAAATTCAGCAGAATTTTCTAGTAAAAAAATAATTACTGTTATTTTTTGACACCCCCACGTAATGAATTATTTGTGTTTTTTCTTTTACAAAGAGTCTACTTAGAAGAGTAAGTTGGCAATTATTTATAAGTGTAACTCCAATCTAATTTTTTCCTTAAAGGTATTTACTTAAGTAGGGTATTAAATATAAATAAAATATTAGAGATAATTATTCACTTGTATTCACTGTTTGCTCAGGGGCCCACATCTTGTGGGTACGTGGATGGCGACCACGAGCTGCACGAGCTGGGGCAGGCTGTCAGTTCTTTAGTTCTTTAAATGTCTGTCTCTTCCTTACTCTTTTCAACAGGCGCCAGACCGTGCGACGGGCCGGCCTGTCCTATTTCTTCCTGTCGTAAAAACGTATGATAGGGTTGGAGGGAAAGACTGAGGTCCGCCGACCCCTCATCGCGGAACAAGACGAGGAGAGAAGAAGAAGAAGAAGATTCAATTGTATTCACAGCATATATTTACTTGTATTTTAATTTAATACTCCGTGTAATGTTTGGACTTTATCCTAAAATCGTTATACTGGTTTAGAAATTCTGTGCATGAACGTCAAAAAAAAAACAAATATTTGTTATCAGTTTTTTGTTCTAAAGCGCTCGACCTTATTTTATGGAATTTCAGAAGATTACCTTTTTCAATTATTCTAATCTTCCAGTTAAAACGAACACAGATTGTGTTGATCTAAGTATAGATAGATCTTTAATAGGTATCTAGTTGGTTGTCATAGGATGATGGTAATGAAGTCAAGAATAACGCGCAGGTCTTGATGAGTTGCTGACCTTTTAACCCCTGGACCTGACCTGGATGCAGCAAAAGTTCAGTTTCATATGAAATAATGGAGCGAACGGACGTAGATAACAAAAAAAAAAAAAAAAACACATGAAACACAAATCTATTAAATTATTCTTGAAAAGTTTTCAAACAACCTTAAATATTATTTTTAAAATCTAAAATAAATATTAGTTTCATTAAAATTTATTTTACTTCGCTTCTCTCTCTCTTTTTGTTTAAATAATATTTTATATCAAAAGAATAGAAAACAAGACATAATAATACAACCACGTTTGTGAAAAGGGTTTATATTTTTAACTATTTTTTAAAGAACTTTTTTATTATTTTAATTAAATTTATTCAATAGCTTATTTCATCCTACAATAGTCCTTAAATAGTCCAAACAATGCAGCCCCCCTCTGGTTCTACAAGTGACGTATATAAGATTTTAAAAATTAAGATATCAATATAATATACAGTAAAATATAAAAATGAGAAATTAAAATAATTGATAAAAAAAATAATCGTCTTTTCATTTTTCTAATATTTGAAATCTGAAATATTTCATAAATACATAAATTACAGCTTCGTCATACGTTTCTTTATTCATTGCAAAATAATAATAAAAAAAAATTGGTTTTTGAGTTATAAAATTGATTTTTTTGACTTATTATTATTTGGAAAATATTAAAATTTCATCTAATCTATATTTGGTTTATAAAATATTCATATAATTCTACGTCTCGTGTTATATAAAAATATTAATGAATCTTTTGAAATAAAATTACCTAATGTTTTATTTTTTTCATTATAAGTAGTATATATAGATGTTAACATTAAATGTGTAGCCATCCATTTATTCAAAAATATTACAACTAACAAACAGAAATGGGTAATAAATCATTTGGCAATATATTATCGATAATTTCGCACTATACTCTCCGAAACGTTCATCATATAAAATGAAATAAAAATAGTTACTCTCAGGAGCCCACAACTTGTGGGTTCGTGGATGAGAAGAACCACGAGCTGCCCCAGTTCGGATTTGTATTTCTTCCTTTTTTCATATATCAATTCTTTCCTTATATAATTTCAATAAATGCCAGATTGGCTTATTCTTTTTCTCAATCACACAACAGTATATTACATAATTATTTATGCCGTTCGAAAGAGAAGAAAAGAAATTGGTTTATAATATATTTGACTTCCCTAGTTTAAAAATTAAAATGATCAAAATAAACATAATACACCTAACCAGCATAATAGTGACATTTGAGTGTCCATATTTCCTCTTTAAAAACATTTATTCTAAATTCCTATTATTTATCTATATATTTATTTGATGAAAATATAGAATTTGAAAAGAAAATTTTTTTTATTATCCTGCTGAATAATATTGTTCAAAACAAATATTGAAACTAGAAATCAAATCAAAATTTGGACCTTTGCTTTATTTATTTTCTGGTATGTTCACATAAATTATATTTATTATGAAAACAATTTTTTTTTCCAAAATAAAAATCTCAATTCACCAGTATAGTTTGGAAAAAGAAATATTCTAACACGATAATAAATTAGTTTTTCTCATTTTTTTTATTACCAGGGGGCTGTGCTCCCTGGACCCCCTTGCTCGCCTTTGGCGAGCAAATGCATCAGATTTATTCTTGCTCACTGTTTGGAAATTTTAAATTTCCCTCTCTGACTTAAAGTTTTTAAATTTCCCTCCCTAACCCCGCTTCCTCTCACTCTAACCAATCTGCGAGAGAGAGGCGACAAAACGGAAGTGAGTGGCTAGCGCTTTTTATATTAGTATGACATTAATAATTGAAAATTGTTCTCCCGAAGAAATATTAATTTTTCAAACGCTAAATATAAAATTGCACGATTTACAATGCGTCTTTATGTGATAACAAAAACGTATTATACATGAATATGTAATATCTATTATTTTTATGTTAAATTTAACAACAAAATTAAATGACAATAATTTTCATTTATGCAATAAAAAATCAAATTATTAATAAAATCAATTACAACTACTTACAATTAAATAAATATTTAATGAATGAATAAGGCGTGCCAAGAAAAATACTTATCTATATTAGTTAATTTTAAGGAATAGGCCTCTATATCAAGTTTATTAGAAATGAGTCAAAGTAAAAAATATGTGATAATAAACTGTCCCATAAAAAAGAGTAGCGCAGCGCCACCAGTTTTTTCATTATTTTTTAAAAAACAAAAATAACAAATCATTGGACACAATCACACTGACAAAAAGTAGGAGACATGCAGATAGATATCCGCGGGCCATTCATGTTGGTTCAACTAATGAATATTTGTGCCTGGTCTATTTGCGTTCATAACGCCCAGCCAATATTGACATTAATCCATCACTGAGAGTGAAGTTGCCTAGTCTAAATACATGGGTACGTACAGTAAGTATACGTATACGTATCGACACTACCCTTCAGAACCAAAGAGAGAGAGAGAGGGGAGGGGAAAGGTTTAAAGCCCTCCAAATGTCACACAAAAGGCAGTCAGTCAGACCAATTGCTTGACATGTTGTCTCTAATGTTATTACAAGTGGGTGCTGATTGCCGACTCTTGCAAGAGCAGGGGTTAATATGAATGGGGTGTGTGGGTCCCTCGGTGGTTAATGACTTCAGTCCACTTCAAAACTTAATGACATTTAAATGAGCCGGTCGCCAACCAATGAAAATTAAAATGTCCATCTATGACAACAAGATATTAAATAATAATATTCAATTAATTTAAGCACTTTGGACAAGTAATAAAATTAGGTATACAAAAACGGAATTTAATTACAGAAACAAGAGGAATTTATAATTATTAAAATTTCATAAATGTTTTTTTTTTTTTTTTAATTAATTAATGAGAACAAATGAAATGAGCTTTGATGGTTTTCACCAATGAAAAAGGTGATTTGTGAAATGTGGGTTTTTAATTAATTTTTTAAGATTATAAATAGGCTACTTAAATAATATTTTCATCTAAGAGCAACAGATGGACAAATGGTTCAGAAAAAAAACAATAAGAAAAAAAAAATTCTAAAAATGAAATTGGAATTTTTGTCAACAATAGAGACGAATAAAAATTAAATTCCTTCATATCTTCTATAGGAAGTCCAAAAATGAAAGCTCAATATCCGGATATAATAAATTTCAGGGGTGTATGACTTCGGCTAATAATTAAATAATTTATTTGAATATTATTTAATAATGAACTCACCGGAATTGTAGATTATTATTTAGAAGATGTGATAAGGTCAAACTGAATTGACCTTATCACATCTTTTGAATATTAGTAGAAGTGGACTTGTAGTAAGGAAGAAAGAAAAGAGAGATTGCAGCTAATTGTAGTAGATAAACAGGTCTATTCTCTAAAAACAGACGTTAAAATTTAAAATAAAAAAATGGGTGTTAAAAAGCCATGTAAAAACAATCAGCGTTAAAAAAATCTAAAGTCTAAACAAAGTTTCAACAGCGACGTTAACATGCTGCTTTTATTTCAAAGCTATCAAAATCATAACCTTACTTTTTAGGTTAAGGACGCCATTTTTATTTTAAACACGACGTTAAAATATTAAAGGCACTCCCTAGACATGACATTAATTTTTAACACTATTTACTAAATGTTAACGCTTTTGATTTAAATTTTTTGTTTACAGAATAGGTATTTGAGTCAAGTAAGTGATTTTGAATAGCATTTTTTAACGCTGATTTTTTTTACATTACATTTTAACACCTATTTGTTTATTTTAAATTTTAACGTCGGTTTTTAGAGAATAGACCTGATTAAGTGTTAAACAAATACTTTTTTCACTCAGGGGGTTATATCTTGCGAGTGTACTACGAGTTAACCGAGATAAGTTAGGCGCTTATTCTACATAGAATTTTTTAATTATTCTCTTTAGAAAAATGTTTTCCCCTGCTAAATTATAAAATTTTAATGATATATGTATGCCCTATGTATAAAGTCTATTTATTTTGTCAGAGAGGATTTTAAAATGCTTATTAATGTAAAATATATTTCGAAATATAATATTAATATAGGATATTATAATTTGCATAAATACCGTATATTAGAATAATATAATCTTTCTACGATTATTATTATTATTATTATTCATTAAAATAACTCTATTATATATGGCGATTTTTTTTTTATTTATATACTTTTTAATTTTAAACAAGTACCATCCATTATTCCAAGTTGGTTGTAATCTTGAAAAGTAATCACGCACATTTAATATTCAGCTCGATTCCTTTGAAGGTCGCTTTTTATGCGGGCGTGATTGGGAAATATTTAACAAGAATTTTGACTAATGGCTAAGTTAATCGTTCGAGATAAGCCATATTTTGAAAGGCGTTGGCTGTTTTTAACCACTTTTTATATTTCTTAGAGGAAAAATTTATGGTTGAAATTTGATTCATAATTAAAAGTACTTTTTTTAATGAAATAAAGGGTGAAAAGTAAAGCAAACTGCTAAATTTAATTTATTCTTTAAATAAATAGAAACGTGTCAATTTTTTTTTTTTTTTTAATCACTCACAGTTGAAATACTTTTTTTTCCATGTCAATATTAACAATAAACAAAATTTTTTAAAAATTGAAAATTCGTGGGTTATTTCATGTTTAATAAATACTTTTTTTTTTATTTCCAAAAAACTTTTCAATTATGATTGCAAATATATTTTTTAGAATAAAATTTCAAATTCAACGAATTAGTAATAATTGTTTGAAATTAGTCTTTGGTTTCGATAAAAAAAAAAAAAAAAAAAAAAACGATAAAATGTTTAAATTATCTAATAAACCGTAAAATAATCTTGGTAGGATTTTTTTTTTATTCCTCTGGCACTTATGCAGGTCCGCTGTAATGAGGGCCCCTGTACCGACCGCTATCGCGTTGCCAGCATCTAACACACAATGTTGGGTTAATGTCCTTCTCGTATCTACTGCGACATTTGTCAAGATACTAGAAGACCCGCCCCTTGAAGGGTCCGTAAGGGCCAAGTATCCCTCTACTCTACACGGTCACTTAACCTATAACTTACAAAAAAAAAAAAAAAACTAACTCTCTTTAGAAGTAAAATTACTTGAATTGAAATTTTATATAAAACGTGGGATATCAAGGAAAGAAAAAATGGGCTGCAAAAATTAGTTCGTATTTAGATATACGAAGGAAGACAACGGAAATGACCAATTAATTGTTATTACACTCGTGTCCAAAAAAACTGCAGCATATTTTACTTTCTTTTACCCTATTCCCTATTATGATATATAGAGTGAGAAAGAGAGAGAGAGAGAGAGAGAGAAAGTATTGGATTAATGTCAAAAATTCGATGTCGAGATTTTGATACGTTTTGAGGTCCCCTGAATCCAAAAAAGTAGTTTTCGTGACATGATCGGTGTGTGTGTGTTTTAAGCATGAAGAAATTGAGTTACGAAGCTGAAATTTTATATTTAAGTTAGTCACCTCCCTGGAACATGAAAATAAGCTTTTGAACAAAATCCGCCAAAAAGTACTAGTACTTTACTGACGCACTTTTCCAGTTTTTTTTTTTCGATTTTCTCAAAATTCGTTCTAAGGTTTTTGATTAAAATTCAAAAATCAATTATATTTTAGATGCTCTTTAAAATGTATATTCTCATTTTGCCCTCAAAAGTGTTTGAAGCATACTCTACTCTTGTACTTCATAGGAAATATAGGAGAAATGATTGTAACAAACTTTAAATATTTTTCTATGTTTATAAATTTTATTATATCTTGAATTTATTATACGTATCGGCGAAAACTAAATATATGTCAAGACAAAAAAATCTGGTGTGACAAGGACACAACTTATTCTTACCAAAGGTAAGAGAAAGTGTGTGCTGTGCGACCAGTTACACTATTTTTATAAGAATGCTAAAAAATTATTTATCAAGTAATTAGCTAGGCCATTATTTTACGAAAATAAAATCAAAACAGTTTCATTCCAAACTGGAAATTAGAAATCTCCATAGCATTAGCCTATTCTATTTAGAATTATTAATTTTCCCTGAGATTTGATCACGATTAAGTGGTCAACTGGAGAGAGGCATGCGATATAAAAAACGGTATAATGTACTACTCTTATCAATAAATAGATAAGCTTATAGAACATATGGTCTGTCCTGACCGCAAAGAAAGATAAGAGCAGATGAAAGTTGCAAATAAGTGAGAATAAATGAGCTAACTAACTAAAAGAGTGCTAATAAATTGGGGTTAAGCGAAGAAAGAAAGAAAGAAGAGAGTAGATAGATCTACCTACATAAAGACAAGATAGCAATAAGTTTTTAATTTTATAACGAAAAAGATAAAAAAAGAAAATAAAAAGGGGACGGTTATTTTAGTGATAAGCTCCTTAATGAACTCAAAGAAATTGTTTAGTCTTCTGAACTCGCAAGAAATGGGGGAAAATTTAACTCACACGACTCCACGAATAAAGTAATATCTTATCAGGGGCTGATTAATGCAATTTTGTCGGTGGGGCGGTTTTTTTTTTTTTTTATTTAAGATTTTTTTCGGCATCTAAGGCTATTTAGGGCCCAGTCCCTATTTATTTAAATTTAATGGTAGCCAATTCAATTTAAATAAATTTTTGTCGCATGGGGGCGGAATGCGAATCCGGTTGGGGCGGTTGGTTGGAAGATTCAATTTACAGGAGGGATAAATATCATCCCTAGGGGATGACAATTTTTTAAATAATACCTTCAAATACTAGCACCGTTAAGGTGAATTGAGACTAAAAATTGATAGTTTAAAATAAATATGGACCGTTTATTTTGAAAGTGGTCTAAGTCCATTTTTTTTAAAAAATGGGATATCACATAATTTATGCTTAAATTAATGTAAATTTTCTATGTATAACTAGCTAGAGGTAAACCTCTTAAAAAATTTCCATGTTTTGTACAATTGAAAATTGGTCAGTAAATAGATTTTTTTAATAAACAAATATGTTAATCTTTCATTTTCTCGAAACAATAGAAAATGGACTTACACCACTTTCAAAATAAACGGTCCATATAATAGACAAAAAAATAATAAATTCTTTAGATGACTAGTTTTTAATTGTATTAAAGTTATGGGTTAAAATATTTTTGAAGGGAAACTTCTTTATGCACTTATTCATGTTCTTCGAAGCGTTACGAAACGCTGCATTCCCAATGAGTGGGTTCGCTCAAGTGTGCAGAAGCTCATGTTGATTTTCTTGGGCAATTAATAATGGTGTTTTTTTTTTTTTTTAATTTCTATTTAAAATTTCTTTAGATTGGCGAAGTGGATGTGGGGATTGGGGAGGGAATGGATGAGATGACATTCCAACTAATGAGAGAGCAATGGTAATTAAATTGGCAAATTTTTAGAAACACAAAGTACACCTTCTCTGAGAACAATACCTTCAGTAAAGGGCAGTTCGCCCGTCCCTTTGCCAAAAAATAATAAAGCTAGCGACATTTTAATCGGTGACTAAAAAGAGGATAATCCAATAAAATATTTTTTTATTTAAATTACCCAAATTAATTACCTATAAAGGTTTAACAAATGAGGGAAAATCCAGTTGTGGATTTTTATGAAAATTAAATAAATAAATATAATATAGGAAATAATGTGGTATATTGGACGTGATAGATTAAATTAGACATGGCTGAAATGAGAAAGAGAAAGTGCGGGTTGCAACATGAAGACCACAAAAGCCCTTCAACCCACCCCAATCTCATTCTCTGTCTCTCTCTCAAGGCCTAAATGGCGATAAATAATTTAACCGTGAATTGGTATTGAGTGTTGTGTTTAAGCGCATTGTGACATCAATATTCATAAAAGGGGGAGAATGAAGAATTACAACGGTGATGGAGCTTAAGTGCAATGGAGTTTTAGCAGATGCTAGAGCAAAAGGCTTTAAGTGAGATATATATGCTGATAAGATACTATCAAGGCAGCAGAATAAATACAAAGGACGTCAAACGAAAGGGAAATAGGGAGGGGTTTATAAATAAAGCTACCATAGTATAAGATGAATGTTATATCTATACATCTATATATTTTTTTATTGTTAGACATGTTTAAAAAAGAATTTTATGTTCAAATAAAAATATAATTATACATCATTCAATCTTAGGAATTTTCTGATATTTTTTTTATTGACTCAAATTATCATATTTTTTATTTCTATATTATAAAGGTAAAAGGTATGTTAAATAACAGATTTCCAATGAAATTTAAAAAATAACAACTTAAATATCATTTTCACAAAATAATTATAGACGTATATCAATAAAGCCCGTGAGCGGTAGCTTAGGGGTAGAGTACTGCTTTACTGGGGGGTTAGAGGTTCGTTTCCCGTCCTAAGCGGCAAAAATTTATTTCAATCGAATTGGCTAATACTTGAAATAAAGAGGTGCGGGTTCTAATTGGCCTCGAAAAAGACTTGATAAGTTTATTTGTAATTAGAAGATAATATAGATTATTGTAGGAACCGACCGAAGTTTCTGTTTCGGCCAAAAACCGGTCGAAACCTGAGTTTTAAAAGATAGATGAGACTCTATACAAAAAAAAAAAGTCAAATGAGATTTGCACTTAAAAAATAAGAGAAAGTAAAAAAAGATCAAATGATTTTCGCGAGAGGGAAAAATGGAAATTTTGATTATTTGAGTCAGGAGGGAAAATTTACTAAAAAAAAAAAAAATGAATTATGTATCGAAAATTTTAAGAAAAAGTTTAAAACAAGTTTCTGTCTCGGTTACGGTTTCGGGAAGTTTCGGACTCTAATAGATATCATTGTCAAAAGGAACAATATCATACTTTTATCTATAAAGCAATCTGAAGAATAATTATAATCAGTGTATATTTAGAATTTTAGAAATCTCAAGCACTGTCAGCAAAAAGTTTTCCACATCAAGAGTCTTCCAAAAATATCTATCCAATAATAAATATTATTGTTATGGACATAAAAATTTTTTTTGGAAACCTCGGGTATTGAGTGTTGTGTTTAAGGGTGTCTCCAGGGAATCAGCGTGTTAAACATCCCCGTGTAGCCATCAATACAAATAATTTAATAAAATATATATAACCCCTAAATGGCCTCAGCAGCCGAGAGGACAAATTAAAAAAAAAATTTATTAGTTTTATTTTTAAAACAGTCAAAAGTATTCAGTTCCTAAAAATCACAGAGTAAAGTTAATAGGATTATTCCCCTGATTTGATAATGAAGGATTTTAACCAATCAAGGATTTCATGATTAGAATGAATGAATTTAGGTCACGAAAATGAGAAATGGTATTCATTCTAAAAAAAAAAAAAATTAGTGTAAAATAAAAAAGACAATATTCAAATGAATGAATAAAACCAACTTCTCTGTAAATAAAATTAATCAAACACTAAAATAAAATTTTATAAAGAGATAATACTTATCTATAAAAGTAAATATCGTTTGTGATATTTTATAAAGGTCTATTATTAATAAATACACCTAAAAGTAATTAATCTAACACGATTTTTTTTATGTTTGTTTAAAAAAATAAATGTAAATATAAAAGTATTTAGAGATAGCAAGATAACTGAATTAAAATGTATAAAAAGTAATAAAAGCTGCCGTATACTAACAAGATAAACATAATATAGTGTCAGATGCCGAAAAAAGACCTTAAATGAAAAAAAATCTGGTGTGGTGGTCGCACCCTTCGGCAAGAGAAAGTTGTGTACTGTGCTTGACACACCAGATTTTTTGTGTCGAGATATAATGAGGTTCCGAGAGTACGGTACATTTGAATTCAAGATGTACAATTTATAAGTATGGGAAAATATTAATAAAGTGGTCTTTAGAAGATTTCATTGGCAAAATGTTTACCGAGATCAGAGTCACTGGTCACATTTACAATTTGTAACAGTGCATAAGGATCTCGGAGAATAAGAAGTGAGATTTATGTCCCGATTAAAAAAATTGTTTTTTTTCTCTTGGGTTCCTATATCTGAAACACACTTACTTTGCCATTGACCAAATGGTTTTTCCGACGGCCATTTAATTAAGTTAAAAAAAAAAATTGGCAAAATGAGAATATACATTTTAAAGAGCATCTAAAAAATAATTGATTTTTGAATTTTAATCAAAATCATTTGAGCGAATTTTGAGAAAATCGAAAAAAACTGAAAAACTACATCAGTAAAGTATTAGTACTTTTTGGCCGATTTTGATTAAAAGCTTATTTTCACGCCTCAGGGGGGGTGTCTAACTTAAATATAAAATTCCAACTTCGTAGCTCAAGTCCTTCATGCTTAAAATAGAACATAGACAGACAGACAGGCCATGTCGCTAAAACCACTTTTTTGGATCAGGGGACCTCAAAACGTGTATATCCATCAAAATCTCCACATCGAATTTTTGAATCCAAAGAGGTAAGAGAAAGTAAAAATTCCTATATTCCATAAAATTTTATTTAAAAAAAAAAATGGTTTTTCAAACTCCCTCAATAGAATTTCCTCATGAGAAGCAAAATATTTTAAATCGAACCCTTTCTCGTTAACAAAACAATAATAATATATAAATTTTATTTATTTGATTTCTTAAGCAGTGAAATAATATTAGTTTAAAGTTATATAAACAACAATTCATGGAACTCTTATGAAGAATTCCGAGGAAAACAATTTGAATACTGCTTGACTTAGAAAGCCATCTTTATGGGGAAATATATATATCGAATATTATGAAAGGTTATTATTATAGGTAGGTTAGCCAACCTGGTAGGTATATGAACTAGCTATAGCTAGGCTAGGGCTGGCTGGCTGCTGCCCCGTTGCCTTAAGGGTTGCGTGGCGACGGATCGATGGCTGCGCGCGTCCCACCGCTATTACAGCGGGTTATTATGTGTATAGCATAGCATGGGAGGGGAGAGAAAGTGAGAGGGGAGGGGGAAACGGCCTCACGCGCGATAAGTCACATGCAATGCATCCTCCCACTACCACCATCAGCCAACACTTGCCTCCTCCTTTCTACTACCTCGACAAATTGAATGCCAACAAAAAATACTATACATCTTTTATTTATTATTTTTTTTTTTTCAAAGAGGAAACTTTTTTTTTGGAATGCATGATATAAAATTTTTCCAATAGGTTTATTATTTATTTTTTCATAAAAAAAAAAAATTTTCCCCTTAAGCCTGTGATGAGTTGGAATATAATCATAATTCGTTTGAGATATTTTCATCTATAGTATATATAATAAAGACTTTTGTGTAAATATTGTAAAGTCATACTGCTTGAATTAAGGGAGAAAGAGGGCAAAAGATTAGTTTTTAGTGATTCACTATCAAAAATAGATTACACGAGGGTGGTTTGAGAAATTTATCACCCCCTCGTAAATAATTATTTTGAAGAGAAAGACGCCGAGTAGTATTTCGACGAGTTAAAGAGATGAAAGCATCGCTGGGAGAAAGTGTGTAGATTTACAAGGAAACTATTTAGAAAAATAAAAATAAATTTGATAAAAAAAATCTCTTGTATTTTGGTTATTTGGGAAACTTTTCAGGCCACCCTTGAATATACAAACTTGT
Source organism: Euborellia annulipes (assembly GCA_023213315.1). NCBI lineage: Eukaryota > Metazoa > Arthropoda > Insecta > Dermaptera > Anisolabididae > Euborellia > Euborellia annulipes. Next base: position 80,699 of record JAKCPI010015794.1, on the reverse strand, counting down.
AAATTAGTTCTTTTTGGTTGCCTGCAGGGTAGGCAACCACCCCAGCATATGCATGGTCCATTGTGGAACAATTAATAAATATTGAATTGTCGGCCTTCCAGCAATTTTGAATTTCTGCACCAAAATTTTGGAATTCGATGTATTTTATATAAAAAATTTGAAAAAACAAGAGTTTAAACTCAATTTTTAAAGTGAAACTTTATTTTGATCGACACAAATTTTTTCGTTTCTCTATCAGCATGTCCCGTTACAAGCCGTTACGTCAAAGGCCGTGACGCTACAAGTTATGACGTCACAAGCCATGACGACAAAATAGGAAAGTTGAAAGTTAATATATATGACGAATTATAAAAAAATAATTGAGATTTTAATTTTTAAATTGATAAAATATAATTTTTAAAATAATTTAAAATGATTCAAATACTAAATAAATATTTTTCTCAGTTTTTAATTATCATTCCCATTTTCCAATTATTAAATTAACCCATTTCTTCCCGGCGTTGCGTATACGCAACACCAAGTTTAACTTCATAAAATGCAGTCAAAATGAAGTTTTTATGCAAAAGTCATCATTCATTTATTAAAAGGCATTCATAAGCTTTCTTTCTATGTATTTACATTTCAAAATAAGTGCAACACTCCGTGAAAAAAAATTAATTACTGAACACCTGTTTTTATCAATATTTTCCAATAATTTTTTTCAAGTACTAAAATATATTTAATTCAACTTTTATGTACATATTCCAGAATGTTATAGATGAGGAATACACATATATTTTTTTTCTTAAATATATTAGACCTATGACACAGTAGCGAATGATACATTTATCCGTTGCGCTGACGCAACGTTGGGAGTTCCCCGGCTCGGTTTTTAGTAGTAACATCGTATTATAATATCCTTCTATGACTTTCGTATTTTATTTTATTATTATTATTGTTTTATTATTTGTCCTATTTTTCAATTATTGAACATAGAAATGTCTTTCTACAAAAAGAAAATACTAACACCTGAGAAAATTATAGCTATTTTTGAGGAATTAGAGGGAGAAGAAGCCATTGATGTAGTCATGCTAACTCCTAAAGTAGATAAACTAACTGATGAAGAAGAAATAGAAGATGGACTTATGATTATCAATGACGGGGGTGAATAATTACAGTACATATAGTGCTACATATAAAATTTATGCCAGTATAGACGACAAAACAGATATACCTGAAACTACTAATTTCTGATGAACCACACTAGAAAAAAATGTATCCTATAACAAAGGGGCCGAAGTGTGTCCCAACTAACAGGTATACTCCTAAAAACTGTAAAGTAGTAAGAAATAAAAAATAAATTTGGGAATTTAACACGCTTACAATTGTTTGAACATTTCTTAGACGAAATTGTGGAGGATATAGTAGAGTTTTGAATAAACTATGCTCAAACTAAAATAACCTGACATTTGTAATTTCAATAAGAACATTAAGAGAGAACAGAACTCTCCATATTATAATCCGCGATGAAGAAAATGCTCAGACGAGATGCAAAATTTGCAAAATCCAGATGATCTACATATGCAAAAAATATCAGTTTCACCTTCATTCACATTTTTTTTTTTTAATTTCATGAGTAATAGAATCAATCTTGTTCAGTTTTTTCATACAATCATGAATATTTAACATTTTGAGCAAAGAAAAGTAGATGATTAAAATAAAAAAAAAAAATATTTTTTACCAGGAAACTCCCAACGTTGCGTGAGCGCAACGTTATGTTATGTCAAAATGACAACACATACTGCTAATTTTTAATATTTATCATCTTATTTGAATTACTTTTAAGTGGAATTGATGACAAAATAAAATATTTTTTCAAAATTTCTATTGTCGGGAAGATATGGGTTAAGATTAAAAACGCTTGATATTTTAAAGTGGACTTGATACAATACATCGACGATATGTTTCCACAATATGAAATCGAAAATTTTTTGTTTAATTTAATAAATTTAACTAAATCTTAAATCTTAACAAAAAAGATCAAAGTATTTGCCTATTTATAGCGTTGATGTATAAAAACAATATTTTTCATAAATTTATTAATTTTTTTACTTGACCCTTTTTTTTTGCATATTAATGCCTTTTTTTTATTTTTATATCTCTGATTTTTCTCAATGAGATAAAAAAAAAAAATAAATAATATAAAATCTATGAGAAATTTACGTTCCATTGATGGATGGAGCTTAGAGCATCTTGATAGGATTTGTAAGTATTTTGTTAGATCAAAATACGGTTATATAAAAAAAGCTTTTTATTTTATTTTATTTTTTTTTTTAATAATCTTCTCCCCAAACTCGCCATCTCTTTCTCTTTATATATATTATTTTTTAAGTTTTCTCTATAAGGGTTTATTTTTTCCCTTTACCTTTTCCACTCTTTTAAGACGTTTTTTGGCCTCTTTTCTTTGATGATATTACTTTAATGGTGCCGACTAGCTAATCTCCACAAGAGAAAAGCCAAAAATGAAAACCTTGTTTTTTATTTTTTTTTATGTCAAAAAATGCGGTTTTAAGAAAATTAAAAAGAGAGTAGGTTAATTAATTAAATAATACGGAATAAAACAAAAAATCTATTTTATTATGAATGTTAAAGAATGTTATAGGCAGGCCTCTATTAGTTAGATCGTTTTCTTTTAGAGTATTTATGCAGGAGATATAGAGAATAGGTTCCTCGGTTTTCCTCTTCCACCATTATCTTCTCAATCAGATAGCTCTTTCACGGATGGCGAATGTGCATCATCCGGGAGAGTGTTGCCTGCCTTCTCTCGATGTGAAACAAAGTTCCAGACATTCGATTAATAATTTTGACACCTTTTCAGGTCTATTCTCTAAAAACAGAAGTTAAAATTTAAAATAAACAAATAGGTGTTAAAATGTAAAAAAAATCAGCGTTAAAAAATGCTATTCAAAATCACTTCCTTGTCTAAAAAAGCTATTCTATAAACAAAAACTTTAAAGCCAAAGCGTTAACAATTAGTAAATAGTGTTAAAAATTAATGCCATGTGCCTTTAATATTTTAACGTCGTGTTTAAAATAAAAATGGCGTCCTTAACCTAAAAAGTAAGGTTATGATTTTGATAGCTTTGAAATAAAATCAACATGTTAACGTCGCTGTTAAAACTTTTTTTAGAGAATAGCATTTTTTTAACACTGATTGTTTTTACAACACAAATGGGTGTTTCCATTTGTTTATTTTAAATTTTAACGTCTGTTTTTAGAGAATAGACCTGTTTATCTACTACAAGCCTACTTATAAATATCAGTTTCCCGAGTAAAAATGATTAAAAATGATCACACCCGCAGCTAGTCTGCATTGTGAACCTTGAGGGGCACACAGGGATCCACACGCCCATACCAGGGACACACATTTCTTCTGGTCACTTATTTCGATCTACTGCATCCCTGGAGCGGGCGTGTGGATCCCTGTATGTCCCTAAAGATTCACTGTCCAGTCTAGCTGCTGGCATGTGGATCCCTCGATCATTTTTAATCATTTTTACTCGGGTTTTTATTATAATTTTTTTTTTAATAATAAAAATACTAAATTTTTTTTTGAGTTAATTATCTAAAAGCTAAATTTCTAAATCTCGTTTGCAGTTCCACTCCAGGTAGATTTTCTATAAAAAAAGTACTCTTCACTTTGCCTATCTATCAAAAGTATTTCGAAAATAACTCGATAATAGTCTTTTTATAAACATTAAAAAAAAAAATATTTAGCTCTAAAATTGGTCAGAAAAAAAAAGATTACACTCACTTGCATTTCGTATTTTACTATTTATTTGAATGTGTCAAGTGTGTGAAACAAGCAGTGAGTACTATAAATTGCATGGCCATCCATAAAGTGTCAGACATTCGATTAATAATAGCATTGACGGCGGAATATTACATATAGGCTTATATGGTAGTGTGGGCCTCTCTTCGGCCGCGTTAAATGGCGCTTAATCATGAGGCCAGGGGGCCAGTCACCCCACTCCTCTTTGACATTTTACCGACTGAGGGTTGGGAGAGAGGGCACGGGGGAGGTGGGCTCTTAGTCATACAATAAAGGCGGAAAATTATAGCAACCCTTTTAAAAGGATACCACGATTTAACAAAAAATATCGATTCTACATATTATTGAGTAAATAATAAAATTAATATAAACATAAGACTCTTTTTTTACTAGGGAGAGTTAATTTTTTATTGTGACAACTTAAACAACCTTGTAGTAAATTAAATAATTGAACACTTGACCAGAAAAAGAGAATTAAAGATCAAGTAGCTATTAAAAAAAAAAAAAATTAAACCTCAATTTTTTTTTTTTTTTTTTTTGAATATTCACACTTTTTTCTCATTCACACTCACACTCACACACACATTCACACAGTCTTTTCGGCAACTTAGGCCATTTAAGACTTTAGACGATAACCGTTGTAATATATATTATCTATTGTGGGTTGAGGCATTTCTATTTAAGCCATCTGGTATCCAAATGGCTTAAATAAAATCATCGGACTGCCTGGGGTCCGAACCCGCGACGTTTTGGTATATGAGGTAGGTCATTGAAATCTTCTGAAAACCACTTTATTCTTGTAATCCATAAAAAAGATAGGAGAAATGGTTGCCATGGTAACAAAATATAAATATTTTCACATATAAATTTTACATCTTGAAAATCAAATGTACCGTACCGTCGGGAACTAAATACATGTCGACACAAAAAATCTGGTGTGACTGGCGCACAGTACACAATTTTCGATTACCGAAGGTAAGAGAAAGTTGTGTGCTGTGCTACCTTCGGTAATCGAAAATTGTGTACTGTGCGCCAGTCACACCAGATTTTTAGAAATTCATATTTTATCTTACTGTATATATATATATATACGCAAATATCAAATGTCAAAAATATTTATTCAATAAAAAAATTATTGATGATATTTTTAGTGAGTGAATAGAGATAAAAAAAAAAATGAAATGTAAACTAATAACTCGTTCAAATTCCATTTCAAAAACCAATCATGTTAAAATAAACTTCTACAAAGTTTGAAATGTTTGAAATTTTAATTTTTCTGATATGTTATAATGAAATATTTGTTTATTGATTTTCAAAAAAAAAAAAAAAAAATCAAATAGGTCACACAGTAATAATGTATAATGTTGTGTCTTTCCTTAAGAAGAAGATAAAAAAATTCATGATACAATGTTTATTTTATATACACGTTGCTATAACCTTTTAAAAATATTTCATCCAATAAAAAATCTCATTCTATTTTTTTTTATATTCGTTAAACAAAGCCAATTTGTCTCCAAAAATCAATTTAATACTACAAAGAAATGCTTATAACAGCAATAGATCAAATCTCCGGAGAGAAGGTCACAAAATAAATAACATAACATTTATCTTCGGAGTAAAAAAAAAAAATAATAATTTTTCATCGTAATGCATTGTTGAATTTCGATAAGGTTAACGAGATTTTATGAATAAATGAAAACCCGTCATAATGGCAACATTTTGTATAATATGATAGCCTTGTTGGCAAAACAAGCAGCTCTAATGGAAATAGATTGTCATTGTTAAATATACACCTATTTCGGTATGTAGGCAATAGAGTTCAATAAAGTTGGAATATATATCAATAACAATCCATTTTCTATCAGGAAATTATTATTAATCGAAGTAATATACGAATAGTAAATCGAGAATTTAATCAAAATATCTAATTTCAATATGGATACCATTTGAAATTTATGCTTAATTTCAAAAATAGATTAAATTGAGAATTTGATAGAAAAGAAAAAAATATGGTGTGACTGGTCGCACAGCACACAAATTCCTCTTACCTTCGGTAATCGAAAGTTGTGTTCTGTACTTGTCACTCCAGATTTTTTGTGTCGACATATATTTAGTTTCCGACAGTACGGTACAATCGAATTCAAGATATAAAATTTATAAAGAGAAAAATATATATATTTTGTAATCATGGCAACTATCTTTCCTATGAAATACCAGAGTAAAGTAGTCTTTATAAGATTTCAAGAGCAAAATGAGAATATTCATTTTAAAGAGCATCTAAAAAATAATTGATTTATGAATTTTAATTAAAATCGTTAGAGCGAATTTTGAGAAAATCTAAAAAAACTGAAAAAGTTTATCAGTAAAGTACAAGTACTTTTTTTGGCCGATTTTGTTCAAAAGCTTATTTCCACGGCTCTGGGAGATGCCTAACTTAAATATAAAATTTCAACCTCCTAGCTCAATTCCTTCGTGCTTTAAATTGAACACAGACAGACACACAGATCATGTTGCGAAAACCACTTTTTTTTTATTCAGGGGACCTCAAAGCCTGTATATCCATCAAAATCTCGACATCCAATTTTTAACATGAATCCGATCCTCTCTATCTATATATATGTAAGAGAAAGCAAAATCAATAATAAAATACCATACAAACTCAAAGAATTTTAATTTTCGTCCTTAGGACACCAACAAATAATTTTGAACACATATACCAGGTAGTAGGCCTACGGTGAAAGGATAAAAAATTTCATATTCAAGTTTTAGAATTAATTATATTAAACACCTTTAATTTATGCTCATCTATTTTGAGTCAAAATTGGTATGCTTACAATTCCCTCCCCTTACAATAGTAGAAGTGACTGAAAAGGTAAATGAAAACACTAGAGGAAAGTATGTATTATCTTTTCCAAGAAAATTTAAATAGACTTTCCTCTTTCATCTTCTAATAAAGTTTTTAATTATATAAACTCAAAAACTAATTAAATTTAAATTATCTATGTAAATTAATTTTTTTTTTATTTTTCATAATTATTATAATTTTTTAGTATAGGCCTAGTTTTTTGATTTAGAATAAGTTTTCTAAAGTTTTTTTATTTTCTTCCTCATTAATATTTTGTCTTTTATTAAAATAATTTTAATATTTAAAAAAAAAACATTAAAATTAATTAATATTTTATACTTTCTTTATTTTTTTATATTCTTAAAAAAAAAAACAAGTATAAGTTTGTATTTTAATTAGGTTTTAGAATAAACAAGTAGACATTTTAATTAGATACGCTAAAATTTCTGATATTGAAAAAATATGTAAAATTTATCATAAAAAGTTCGTCACAATTTCTTTTCCATTAGCCTCTAGGCTGGTTAAGGCGGTACAACGAGGCAGACTCTCCCCACTCTTGACCAGAGATTGTGTCATCTCCTGACCAATCAGATTTAGTTAAGTCTCCCCGCTCTAGTAGCATCGGGCGGAAGGCAAGAACCAATCATAATTGACTATTTTCGTTGCTACGGAAAGGCAATGGCCTCCGATTTTTTTTTACTTTTTTTATTTTATATTCGAATTTGGTAAAGTTATCCGTGCAAAGCTTAAGAATTTATAATTAGAGAATATTAGAAAAGAGAAATTATTTTTTTTTGTACATAAGAATATATAGAATAATGGACCATTCTACTCAACAAAGTGCTTTAAACTGAATAAGAGTTTTGTAATAATCATAATGGGTGCAAGAAGCATTTGGGAGGAGGCGGTGCAACAAAATCGATGCCCGCGAGGGAAAGAGTAAAAAAATAAAAAAAAGGCTGCCCCAACTTCTCCCGTCCCCTGGAAATTAACGAACCCCTCGAGCGGCGGTGGTTACAACCATCCCCCAATAATAATTACCGTCGGCAATAAAACTAGACGAACGCAACTTTAGAGGGAATGAAAGCGAGTCTTTATTTAGATTCACGTTAGTCCTGAGGAGAATTTATCTAAAACGGCATCGCTATCAGTGGAGCCTCGGCCCTTTAAGTTATATGAGCCTGATAACAAGCATTTTTCTTTTTGTGAAGGAATATTTTAAGAAAATCTGGCCGAATTAGAAGGATTTTTGGTTTGTACAAAAACGCGGCACTCAATTTATCTGTGGCTGTGTTTTTAATTTTTAGCTGGTTTAATTTAAACTTCTTTTTCTCAATTTGTAAGGTGTCCTATCTGGACTTCAATAAATTTCACTTATTTGCCGTTTCTTTTTTCTTCATTTATACAATTTACTAGGTGCTTTAAAAGTAGATAGGTGAAGTGGCCATAAAGTGGATTAGAGATTTATTTAATTAATCCTAAAGCACCTAATTGCTTGTGATTCATAAACCCTAATATTAGAAATGTTTTTCATCAAATTTTATAAATTTCTAGCTCGCAGTGGGATAAAAAAAAAAAAAAACTGACATTTTGAATTTGTTTTTATTATTGTTTAAGACTAGTATATTATATTTTTCGTTAATTTTCTTTTTCTTTTAACAAATGAACTAAAATTTTATTAAAGCCGCTTGACAACAAAAACCAACAAAATAGTAAAGAAAATAACAAACCTTAATAAAAAATTCTCCAAATAAATTACAAGAATAGAACAAGAAAAAAAAATTCGACCGTAAATGAAAAATTTATTATTCAAAAGAAGATCTAAAAGATAACAAAACCTTCTCATTCCATTCTTCGAAACAATCGATATGACTAAAAACTAATAATAATATTCAAATAGAGCAACGTTTATAATTTTCACCTGAATTTCTTTGTACATATGTCGATTTCATAGTGAGAGGAAAAAACGTCAGCTGTTTTTTAAACGAACCACAATCGAAATAATAACCAAAAACGTCAGCTGTGAAAAATATTACAAAATTAGTGATTATGTCAATTAGAATATTATAAGCTCGGAGGCTCAATTAAATTTTTTTCACACACATATAGGCCTATATATGGAATATTGAGATAATTAGCTAATATATTAGTTAGAGAGGGGGAGATTATTTAACCTCGGCACATTAAATTCAGAATAATGATTAAATATTAATCATTAATAATTGTGTGTAATTATATGGTCGTTATTATTTAAATATGAATTCTTAATAACATTTATTTTAAATAAATAATAAAATAAATTAATAATACAATTGATTTTGGAACAATAATATTTAATACAAATATAATTCTCATTTCCTTTGAAATTAATATAATAATAATAGATTAATTGTTGAACTGTATGAATGTCCCAAAAAATATAGTAAGCTACATAATTTTGAAGACTTTACCTGAAAAAAATTTCAAATAGAGGAGAGCATAAAAAATCACAAGTGAAAATTGTGACAAAGTACCCTGCTCTCCCCTACCCATGAAAACGTCAAATTATAGTAAAAAATTTATATTTTCTTTAGAAGAAAAAATAATTCGTATTGATTAATGAAAATATTTTTATTATTTTTCATTCTATTTAATAAAAGTTTAAATTTATATTTACCTTGAATTTATTTTCCCAAAAAAAAAAAAAATCTGGTGTGACTGGCGCACAGCACACAACTTTCTCTTACCCTTCGGTAAGAGAAAGTTGTGCACTGTGCTGGTCACACCAGATTTTTGTGTCGAGATATATTTAGTTTTCCATAGCACCTTAGTTTCAAACTTGCATTTTAAATGTTGATTGCTTGAAATGGTTATTTTTCAAAATTTTAATCTCATATTTGGACATTTTATACACAATATAGATTCGTAAATAAATACAAAATTTCATAAGAATTGGAAAAAAAAATTTTAAATGCGTAAAAAGTTCCAAAGGGGACCCCCTTTTGAATCGAAATTAACATACAAATCCCTATAGGAAATTAACATTGGTCAAATGCGAAGATAAGGTAGAAAAAATTAAAACGCGTTGAAAGAGAGAAGATAGTTTTGTGAGAGAGAGAGATATGTTTTCTCCGAAAAAAAAAAATGGGCGTTTAAATAATAATTGATTTTTAATCTAATAAAAAGAAAAAGATTTAAATTCGGTTACCATGGCAACCATTTATTTCTCCTATCTTTCCTATGAAGCACAAGAGTAAAGTGTGCTTCAAACAATTTTGAGGGAAAACGAGAATATACATTTGAAAGAGCATCTAAAAAATAATTGATTTTTGAATTTTAATCAAAATCGTTAGAGCGAATTTTGAGAAAATCGAAAAAAACTGAAAAAGTACATCAGTAAAGTACTAGTACTTTTTGGCCGATTTTTGATTAAAAGCTTATTTTGTCGGTCCCGGGGGGTGTTTAACTTAAATATAAAATTTCAGCCTTCTAGCTCAATTCCTTCATGCTTAAAATTGAACACACACACACACACACACAGACAGACAGACAGACAGACAGACAGACAGACAGACAGACAGACAGACAGACAGACCATGTCGCGAAAACCACTTTTTTGGATTCAGGGGACCTCAAAACGTGAAGATCCATCAAAATCTCGACATCGAATTTTTGACATGAAACCAATACTTTCTCTCTCTATATTTCATATATAGGGTACGAGAAAGTAAAAAAATTTTAATAAAATAAGGGAAATATCAATTAGATATGCCTTTCACTTTTGAATGAAATTAAACTATTATATATTCAGTTAATTTAATTAAACCATCAACGCTTTAAAAATTTTCAGCGAATCCTTTTATCGTGTTAATGAAATAAAAAATTAATGGATTAAAACAAAGATATAATTGTAATTATATTTTTTTTAAATTTTATTATAGAATAGAAGAATGATAATGGAATGTTTTCCAAAATAGGGGCTTTGAGGTTCCGCATTAACGAAAAAAAAAAAACATTCTTTTTCTTTCTGGTAAAAATTAGATTAAACTACAGGCCGTACCAAATAAAATCCGTGTTAAATTAAATTATTTGAAATTGTATTATTAAAGATTAATCTTTTTTACTTTCTCTTACCTATGTATATATGTAATATATATATAGAGAGAAAGTATTGGATTCATGTCAAAAATTCGATGTCGAGATTTTGATGGATCTTCACGTTTTGAGGTCCCCTGAATCCAAAAAAGTGGTTTTCGCGACATGGTCTGTCTGTGTGTGTGTGGGTGGGTGGGTGGGTGGGTGTGTGTGTGTGTGTTCAATTTTAAGCCTGAAGGAATTGAGCTACGAGGCTGAAATTTTATATTTAAGTTAAACACCCCTGGGACCGGAAAAATAAGCTTTTAATCAAAATCGGCCAAAGAGTACTAGTACTTTACTGATGTACTTTTTCAGTTTTTTTCGATTTTCTCAAAATTCGCTCTAACGATTTTGATTAAAATTCAAAAAATCAATTATTTTTCAGATGCTCTTTCAAATGTATATTCTCGTTTTGCCCTCAAAATTGTTTGAAGACCACTTTACTCTTGTGCTTCATAGGAAAGATAGGAGAAATGGTTGCCATGGTAACAAAATATAAATATTTTCCCATGTTTATAATTTTAACATCTGAATTCAAATATTCCCTACTGACGGGAACTAAATACATGTCGACACAAAAAATCTGGTGTGACAAGCACAGTACACAACTTTCGATTACCGAAGGTAAGAGAAAGTTGTGTGCTGTGCGCCAGTCCACCAGATTTTTTATTTCACAATGTAATTTATTTTTTGAAAACAATTAATATTCCTAGAATGTACTGGCTTGGGTTTATAAGTGATGGAGTTAGCGATCGCCTAGGTGGCACTATTATAAACAAATAGCGCCAGTTTTGGCCTTTTAGTTAAACTGGAAACTGTTTTTTGATAATCGATAAAACATTTTTCAAAAGTGAAAATTAGATTATAAAATTTTCTTTCTAAAAAATTAATTAAATATTTATTATAAATAAAATTGTATTCAATTGTTTCAAATTCCTTTGAAAATCTATAGAATTTCTTGATTGTAAATAATTAATGAAGAAGAAAATAGGGACCCTTTCGAATCGCGTGAGCCTAAAGAAAACCTAATCTATAAAACAGACCAATTACATCAGTTGGGAATTAAATTTAAAAGACTCATTAAAAAAATTATATTGGTTTTATTTTCTTGATGTAGAAGAGAGGAGTTAATTAAAAAGAGTTTTGTTAATCAGGGGGTGGAGCGGCAAGCGATTAAAAGAAGAAAAATTTCAAGATTCCAGGGGACGATAATAGAAGTCTAATAAGGAATGATTGATTTAATTTGTTTTCTGACTAAAAGTAGGATAAGAAGCTAGAATAAATTAAAACGAAAATTAAAAAAAAAAAAATATTATTTTGATAAGAAAGGGCTTAGGGAAAAAAATGAAAATTGATTTTTTTTAAATCAATAGAGAAAAAAAATATAAGTATTTTAGAGTGAAAATTGAGTAAATCTTTCTCTATCATAGTGATTTGATTAGAATCATTTTCATATATTAAAATTAAATAAGATCTCGATTGGTGGTTTATATTTAACTTAACAAGCATGAATTGTAATTCCGAGATACAGAATGGACTAGTAGTGAATTATTAGGGTTGATTTTAATCGTGATCTGATTGACTGGCCTTCGCTAAGGGAGGTGTCGTGATTGGCCAACATTTCCATAATTTAGTCGATGTCGGATTCTCTTGAGAGAATGCCATGGAATCAATGAATGCACAACCACCCGAAGAGGATCTACATTTCTCGATGGGAAAACAAGTCATTTGATTTATTCAATTCCCACTAGGAGTGGAGAGGGAAGGGATAAATATGGAATGTTTATCCAAAAATAAATAGAAAAGATTGAAAGGAGATAATTAATGTCATTTTAAATGAAACAGGTTAATTTTTGGTAATACATTTCAATCGATGATAACTGAATCCATGATAACTGGAGGAACCAACTCCATACCCCCCTCCCTCCCCCCATTCAAATCAAAGAACTACGCAATGTATATATTCTATAACTTCGGAACTGTCACTAAAGAAAAAGAGATGATACATCTAAAAAAATATATTTTTTAATTTTATTTTCCCGCCTTTTTTTTTGTTATATATTATCAGGGAGAAATTAATTTAACATCAAATTTTTTGTTTTTACTTTTCAGGTCAAAAAGCCTCTAGAAATGAAAACAAAGTGCATCTGTACTTTCTCAGCATCACCTAGACCTTTTGAAACTCAGGAGATTTTTATCTCCAGTCTGGACAAAAAATTCATAAAAATGTTGAGTCAAAAAAGATTTATTCGCAAAAAAAAAAACGTAAAAAGTAGTGGGTATAATAAAATACTTCCTCGAATAAAGAAACTTTTCCCCGCTCCTCGATGGAAGAAAGGTTGGAGAGTGACGAATGTCAATATTGATATCCAATAAAGCCAAGAGGATCCCTGGCAGTACAACAAATATTAATTTAAATCAATTGGATACCAGTTGGTATAAATAAATGTATACATATACATATAATAGTCAGATACATATATGGTCATTTAATTAATAAATATTATTTAGAGTCTATATGGCCAAAGATGCAGAAATTTAAATTTAATTCCTCTGTTAGCCAGAGGCCTTAGGAGAAGAAAAGACTTAAAAAGAAAAAGAAATTCTGAGATTTTATTTATGCTCTTTAAATTTTTAAATGTAATTAATAAAAAGATTCTGATTAAGGATGGAAAAGTTTTGCAACTTCTCTTGACCATTTTAGAATAGTTAAACAAATTTATAAGCCTGATTAGAAATTTTTTTGAAAATGATTATTTTAAATAATTTAAGCGGCGTATTCAAATAAAGAATATGAATTTTTTATAGGATTGAAAACTTGGAATTCTGAAGATCGAAGGAAATCGGAATGAGATGGGATTCTGGAAAGAGAGTTTGATGGCAGAGGAGGAGAAATAGGGTGGGTAGAAAAACATTCGCACGATGTGTGTCCCCAGGGGAGACTCAAATGGACACCACACGAATAATGGCACAGGTCCTTGCAGCCAATAAATAAATCCCAGTTCCACTACCAAGATGCTCTGTCTCCCCCCCCCCAACCTCTTTTACTATTTCTCTCTGAAACACCTCCCCCCATCACCCATCAGCATCCACCCCCCAATTTACGGCCTCTGGACCAATCAGTGCGCGACGAACGCGGCGCCAGCCGTCCGGACACTAATTTTCTTTAACTGGACACGTTCGGATTGAATCTCCGCTCCCTGGGGATCTCCCGACTGCGTCAAAACAAAGCCTTTTGCTCGCACTTATACGACACCTGGAACACTACCCTCTATATTCTCTTGAAAGTTTATTTCTCAAACAACAACAAACTTATTCACTCTAAACTAATTCTTTAAATTAAAAAACTCACTATTATTATATTTTAATCCACAATTTTTATTAGAAAGTTTTTTTTTTATTAATTTTTACTTGTCTTTTTTGATCTTCCTGAATAAATAAAAAAGCTTTTATTTAAAAACATTCTTCCAATTACGGTATTATATTTTTAAAATTAAAAGTTTTGAAAATAAAATCTTTTGAAAATTTTAAGAAGTTCAAAGCAATTTAAGAGAGAAAGAAAATCTCTTTGTATTGTTAATATTGAGGCGTTTATTGCATATCTATATATATAAAAGACCTTATCTCTACCAGTGGGCTAAAACTTTTAGTACAATACTATTATATCATATCTCTGTCAATTGTCATGTATTCGTTTATCATCACTTATACTAATCTGTAGTTTATTAAAATTTCGTTTTAGCTTATAAAAATAGCTATTATTTATTAGATTTAAACTTTCTACCGTAGGCTCTAGTTGAAACATTATGTTAGAATCTCTCCTTTATACTTATTATTTTCAAGTGTCTATGTTTTCGACCACAAGGGACTAAATTAATTTCAAATTTCAATAAAACTAGAAATGAATTATTTAGAATCTTTTATTGCTTAAAATTATCTTAAATAATACATAATTAATAGAACTAATAAGAAAAGATAGATTTTTAATAGCCCTACCTTCCTCAATTGTAATTATGCTTAAAGCATTTGAATGTAACTTTCAAAAAAGGTCATTCAAACTATCTTTAAATTCTTGCTCGTCCTTGAGCCATAGCACAGTGGTAGAGTATCCGTCTCTTGTGCTAGGAACAGTGCCGTCATTTGGGTGGCATTTGCCACCCCCCCCCCCCAAGAAAAAGTTAAAATGACGCCACGGGCTAGGAGTCTAAATAATATCCCGTAGGCTAATTAGGAGCCTTGAATTCTGATTCTAAAGAGATTTTGATTAAATTGTTTCATCTGTCAAAGTTCCTCAGCATAATTTCATAATTATTTGCCAATCATATTTTTCAGTTCGATTATATAAAATTATATTTAACAAATGTGTGAGTATATTTAGTCAAATCCGAATTGAGGTATTGATTGAATATTAATTAAATAATTAATTAATTAATAATATCTTAATTCAAACGAATAGATCTCGAAAAATTATTTAAATAAAAGGTGTCAGAGTTATCAAAACAAATTGTACAGTGCTTCAAGAATTTAAAGCGCCATTAGGGTAAAATATACTAATTTACTTATTGTCAGTTATCGAGAGATCTATTTCTTTTTCATATTATTAATTCTTAAACTTGACAGTGACTTTTTTTTGTCAAAAACAGACTTTTTACCGTCTAAAAAAGAACAGGGGACTTTTTTCCGAAAATAAGAGACTTTTTTCATCTCTTTAATTATAACTTATTAATATTCTATTTTTCCACCATGCCACAATAACAAAGACCCCTTAAAAAAAAAAAATAATAAAGTAGAATTGAAAATAAAAATAATTTTTAATAAACAAGTTTAAAAGCCAAATAAAAATAGAAGAGTTCAATTTGCTAATATCGTAGTTTTTTCTCCGCACGATGTTTTTTTTTTTTTTTTTGTAGCTAGAAAGAATGACTTGAATCCCTCGTGACTCGAAATTCGGTTTCTGGCCAGAGAGCACAGGCTGGACGCCGGCTGACGGCAAATCTCAACTTAAATGGGTTTGCAATAGTCTTCGACTTCCTCCGGTTGGCTCACACAGTACCGATTTATTTCTTATTGCTTTAGTTTGAAAGAGATAAATTCTACAGGCTCTCTCCTCTCTTTTCTTCTTCTTCTACTTTGTTTTTTTTTTTTTTTTTTTTTCTTTATCTCAATGTCTGTTGTTATTTGATGGTTTTTCAACTAGTCTTAATAAACGTACTTTATCAATTGCCTTTATTTAGAATTATCGCCGGAAATAAAAAATGAAGCTATATAAAAAGCATCATGTGACTTCATAGTCATAATTCATTATAAAAGACTTTTTGAAATTTCCTCTTGTTAAAGGTTTTCAATTTAAATAAAATAAATATATTTTCCCAAAGGTCGAGATTTTGCCTTTTTTCCTTTTTTTTTTTTTTATCATATCCTTGCTTTTATCAAGGTTCAAGATGTATAATATTGTTGATCCCGCAGTGCAGTAAAATAAAATTTTGCTTTGACAATAATTTTTTCTCATTACTATTAATATTAATAGATAAATTTTCGATTAAAATGTTTTAACAACATAGCCCTAAAATAATTTTAACATTTATAATGAAATATAAATAAAACATCAAACGATACTAAATAAATTTGTTTTTTTTTCGTTTTTTAATATTATTATTTTTTTATAGAAAGGTAATTATATAAATATATTCAGTTGATTTGCTATTTTAAATTAAAATAGATTTTTTTGATTTATCTTAGAGACAAAATTACTTTATATATTTTTTATTAACATTTATAGGTAAAAGAAAGTAAAATTAACCTTCTCATCTTCTAATAAAAAGAAAGAGGAGGTGGAGGTGGGGGATGGTTTAATTAGAAAGAATATAAATTATTAGAAAATAATTTTAAATAAGAAATTTAAATAAAAATTTTTGTGTCGACATATCTTGTTTCCGCCTATATGTTAGAATCCAAAGGGTCATTCATCCTAATATATATAAGTATGGGATAAGTATTTCGATGTCAATGACTTTCTTTTCTATGTCTTTATTTCGTTCATTTTTATTTCATTCTCTTTTTAAAATATTTCCTGATTTGTTTTTAGGAAAGGTACACAAGGACCAAAGACAAAAATAAGATTTTTTTAAATTAATATTTATATCAAAGTCGCTACCCGGAAGGACGAGGATTTCAATTTCAATTATTTTCCCAAAAAAGTATTGAAAAGGTGCCACTTCAGATATTAACATTTATTTTTTCATTTGGACTAAAGTTTAGTTAACTATAGGTATATTTGGCCTCTTAAAATTATTTAAGCCAATTTTTATAAATGTGAAAATCGGAAAGAACCTTTTATAGTAAATATTTTTTTTTTTATAAAGAATTAATAAATAAGGATTAAAATACTCTCCCTAAGGGTGAATAATAAAATTAGAGTCTTGATTCTTTTGCTATATAAGATGAAAAATTATTTAATTTATCTTGTTTTTTTTTCCCTTCACCTGTATACAGGGGTATATATATTCTCTCCGCATTTCAAGCAAATTTATAATTTATATTTACCTTTTTATATAATTTCGTAATGAATGAATGAATCCCAAGGGTTTCCTGAGATTCTAAGCATTTTCCAATTTTTGAGAAGTTAAAAAAAAAATTTTTAAATAAAAAATGAAATTTCTTTCCACTCCAATAGGAAATTTTATTTATCTATTTGAAAATGGTGCACGGAAAATTTAAAGGTAGAATTAGAAATCAAAGAGAGCAGCTAAGCATAATTTCATTTATTTCCCGTCAGAGCTGACGTTTCGGTCCTGTTTAGGACCATCTTCAGAACTATTAACAGAACAATTATAAAGGACTCACACAAAATCAGTCATATTAATACAAATTGAATTAATATTTACCACTACCGTAGAGGTGTCATTATCAATATTAACTACTACATTCCACCCTTACATCAATCGTTGGTTTTATTTATTTTACATATTATTAATTATATGTATAGGCCTATATATTTCTTTATTTTTATTTAAATAGTAGGTGAATTGTAAAATGGCAAAGTGTTGTTATATGTGACTCACACAGAATGAGGTTTCTGAATGGGGTAAGAGAGCTGCTCTCTCTCTCTGATTTCTAATTCTACCTACAAATTATACAATCAGCTATAAAAAAATCGGAAAATTTAAAGTATTATATTAAAAATAATATATCTATCATATATTGAAAATAGTGAAGAGGTTTTTTTAATAAATCAAAAAAATAATATCATTCATAAAGAATAGTGATATTAAAAAAAAATATGATGAAGAAGATAAATAATCCTACTATAAATAATATATTTTAGAATGAGTATTTGCCTGTCTGACTGTTCATTTTTCACGTTTTATATCCACGCTAAAAGGATTCTAAAAATTTTTTTTTTTTTTCAAAAATTCTATTAATCTTTCATTGCGCATTGGGATTTAATCTCTTTAGAATAAAACAAAAATACACTTTAGTAGTTCTAATACTGAATGATAATGTTTTTTTTGTAATTTTCTTGTTTATATTGTGCTGATTGGTAATCTAATCACTAAGGAAATTAGTAAACTAATTAATGTTTATTACCAATATAGACAAGCACAACGTCAAGAGACTAAAGCTCTTAAGTTGTTAACCTGATTTGAAATTAAACTATTAAGACCTCAGAACAATAGTCTATTCAAAAATTTTTAAACTTGTTTTACGGTATGGATATGGAATCTATTTTATAGTATAAACTCGGGGTCTAAATGATCACCAATGCCGAAAAAAACCTGAACAAATTAAGAAAAAAAAAAAAAAACAATACTAGACTTCTTAGACAAGGGCGTCATCCGGGGGGGGGGGGGGTCCCTCCAAGGGCTCTGATTTTATAAAAATAAAAAAATTTTATATTCTTTTTTTTTTTTAATTATTTTTCGGTATATATTATTCTTATTAAAATATTATACTATAGTATAATAATAATAACTGTACAAAATTAAACAATTATTTGAATTACATATATTTTGGCCAAATTAGAGTACCTAATTGTAAATAAATTTTAGTTTGCCGGGGGGGGGGGGTTGAAATGACGCCACTGTTCTCAGAATAAGACTGGTAATCGTTGGCTCTAAATGAAATAAATAAATAAATTTATTAAGACCCACTTAGAGGCACCAGTCCTCGGTGGCTAGGTCCAACAAAGACAATACAAATTTTAATACAATAACAACAAACACAACAAAAGAAAAAAATAAATAGAAATGTATGCCCATTAACAAACAACATGTTCATGCATTTCCATCGAAAGAAATAAAAAAAAAAAAGTAAAAAAAAAAACAATTATCAAAAATTCGCGCAAGCCACGAAATGCAGTATTATAAGTAGGTAATTAATCAATATAAATTAATTAATAAGTAAAGCACTTGGTGATATGTTTCAATTTATTAATTAGTTAATTACACACCTGATACGTATTTAGACAAATTAATGTGTCATCATCAGAAGTAGAACAAATAGCCTACTACTTGTCGAAATACATATCAAGTTTATGATTGACTAATTAATAAATTGAAACATATCACCACGTGTTTAACTTATTAATTAATTTATATTGATTTATCTTCAGCTACTATCACTGAAATTAATTATGTTTCGGGAATATTCAACAATTTTTGTGAGTAATTTTGTTGGTAGGTCAAACGACCCCTGAACCCAGGGAAAGGGACTCGGGATCTCTAGCCTATGCGGGTCATTGTTTTGTTTTTTAATATGAAATATACAGGACCGCAAAAATTTATGTAAAATACAATTTCTTAAAGAATAAAAATTGTATTAGGAAAAGCTGAAATAAAATTATTTTATTATTGAAATAATCGACTGAAGAAATGCAGGGTGTACATTTAATAGTGGTGTCCACTGTACTGTACAAGGTAAAAAATTATATTTTTTATAAGTAGGCTCATTTAAATGAAATAAAACATTTTTATTTTTCTAAGATCCTACTACTTATGGTATATGTCATGTGAATTTAAAATTTCTGCAAATCCTGCCCAATTCTGGCATGACGCTCATGTTCGAATATACATTAAAAAAAATGTTATTTCTAGACTTTCGTATTCCGTATTCTGGTCGAAATCAAAGCATGACCTTTTCCGAAAGAATTAAAGACTAATTATTTTGCAGCTATTTGATGATTTATTATATCAAAATGGAGATAGAGAAGGACAAGAATTTTTGCGACCTCTTGACCAAAGACCTAGGGCGGTTTGTTGGTTTGCGTGTTAGACCAACTTAGGAAGGAGGTAATATAGGCACCAGGGGCCATTGATGTTAGACACGCTATATCTACATAGAGAAAACAACTCTCCAAGCTGACTAAATAGTTAAGCCGAAAAGCCAATCTTTCCACCGGATTTCAGCCCTTACAGCGATTCATTTCAATCAACTGTCTTAACACACAAGCAGTATATTGTGTTTGTTTATTTTCAACCAATTCAATAGCAAAGTCTTAAAGTAAACTCGATGGATTCTTTTATGTTATTTCTTTATACAATTTGTTAGTTATTTGCCAATGAAAATTTAAAGGTGATTTTATATATATAAAAGCAATAATATTATAATTATAAATCTTAGCGATCTAAAACATTAATTTAAAAAAAAAAGATTTTTAACTTGAATTTTTAAAATTTATTAAAGTGTGAAACGAAAGCTATTTTTCAGATTTATTATAGTAGATAAAAATAATTTCACAATGAAATATCTATCTAATCAATTTTTTATGGGCTCAAATACTTGATTTGATTGTTAAGCAGACAGAGTAGCGTAACAGTAGTAAAAGTTGTTATAACTGCAGTACTCGGTCCAAATTCCAATCTCAGGTACAGTAAGGGACAAAATTAAGTCCCACCCATGCGTGTTCTACTTGTGATTATTTCATATTTTTTAAAAAAATATTATATATTTTTTAATGGAAACTTTCATGGTTCAAACCTAGAAAATTTCCAATAAAGATTTTTCTTTTCTTTTATAAAAACAATGAAATAATCACAAGTAGAAAACACATGGGTGGGACTTAATATTGTCCCTCACTGTACATATGATTGGTATATTTATATCGTGTTATATTGCTTTAGGTTTTGAATTTAAGATGAAATATTTTGACACGCTCAATTTAACATGCATGATGCTGATGCTTGTTTCGATTTTTTTTTTTCTATGATTTGGTTTGGTTAACGAGATATCAAAGCAAAAAAAAAAAAAAAAACGCAAGTGGTAGTCGGCAATTTTGTAAAAGTTTAATGTGTTATAAATAAATGATTCATTTATGCATTCTTCTCACTCGTTCTAACTTTTTTTTTCTGCTAGAATGATCATAAGAAGTCAAAACAAGTCAAGTTTGAAAGGCAGCTTATGGTTTCGGCAAGGAAAAAGAAAGGGATGGGTGGTCCTGGATTATTTACACGTTCTTCCCGAATCCTCATTTCTTCCTGCTTTACTGGTCAGTTCCAACGACAAACGAAAAAAAAAAGAGAAAAACCAGTCGGTGTCTGCTAAGAAAAAAAAAAAAAGGAAGAAATAGAGAATGGTTGGGTTGCAGGCAGCAGGGTTCTGACTGAAAAGAGCGGTTGGTCGGAAGCCCCGGGTCGATAGCGGGTCACGAGGGGCTGCGCCCCTCGGGCCCCCCCCGCTTGAGAGGGGCGGGTGGCTGACAGCCTGTTACCTCCATTAACAAGTGGCTGCCTGCCTGCCCCTCTCGCTTTTCCGGACAAATCATTTGCATTTACATATTCGGATCGAATGTCACAATCCGAAAATTGCAGGGAAATCCAGAAAAACAGTCACGAACACTCTGATTACCATCAAAAAACTTTCAATTTTTTTTTTTTTTTTTTTTTTTTCGAAATTTATTAAATCAAAAAATGTCAAAAAATAAAGTTTTATTTTCTACCTAGACATGAATAATAAATTTAAAATATTGACAGTAGTTATCCGTCGTCCATGGGCAACGACTATTCCATAAATAGAAAAAAAAAAATACTTTAAGGTGCGCGTTAGAAGACGATTCAGTACCGAGTTACTCTAGGCGGCAAGAGATGGCGTTAGTTTTTCCCATAGGGATACAAGGGATTTATTCCATTTCATTTTTAAGATTTCAGCTAATTAATTAAGGTTGAAAAATTCACTATTTTTTAACACAATGATTACTAATTTAAATATCTATAAGATATAGAGCGAATTTTTAAAAAATATCTTTTATTTAATGCGATTAATCTAAAAAAAAAATTTATTTTTTCGAAAATCAAAAAAAGGGCTTCTATAAATTGTAGATATTTTAAATAGCTTTAATTAAAAAAAAAAATTTGAGATCGATAGCTTGAAAATTGTGGCCGCTGGAATCTCCCAAAATTAGCACCCCGAGACGCGCACCTTAAAATCTATTTGAAGGAGGCTGTTGTAATGAAAAAGATTTATTTTATTTTTTACAAAAAGAATTTTGTATTATGTAAATATTGATGGCAGTCTTTAGCTACTTGAAATAAGAATTTAAAAAAAAGATGCAGATTTAATATCAATTTTTTTTTTTTTTTTTTGACTTTTCGGCATCTCATACTTTAAACAAAATAACCTATGGATTCAGGCCATATATTAATTTATATCCATTATTCAAATGATTTAAATAAATTTTGCATGGCATCTGTTCAAACACTTGGCTTTTAAGATTTTCAATAATTGGCACTATCTCTAATCTCTAGGTTAAATGGAAAAATAATAGTATAAATTAAACAAAGACTAGAGAGACATCGATATTCAGACCAGATTGTGGATTTGAATTGAGTGCACACTAGAGAGATCCATTGTCTCTCCATTCCATTTCCTATTTGAGGTCCATTGAGGACCCGCGAGCCTCTTTGGTCCTATCTTCAGATGTTATTGTTCGTTTGTGGCCGAATGAATGCACACACAAGGAACCCTTGCAAAAGCTTTAGAGCCTCTCTCTCCCTCTATACCACAAACCGTATATGGAGATCGCCATTTCATTATAATTGTAGCTATAGTATGCTTTTAAGATAGACTATTCTGGGATTATATATAAGAGAGTGAGAGTGAGAGGGAATCTATGAGTAAACAGACTTTAATATATAGATATAAGAAATGATAACACAAAACAACAGTAAACAATCTGATGAGAAAAACAACCTTGAAAGTGTGCTGTGTTGGTGAATGAATGACAACAAAGTGGGATAAGCTACAAAGGTAGAGAGGATAAGCTGACAGGGGAAAAAGAAAAAAAAATGACGAAAACTTTATAGTAAGTAGACCTTAGGAAGAGGAATTGAGAAAATAATGAGGGTTTTTTTTCCTAGTGTGAGTAGGAGGGATTTCAATCGTGCTCTGGGTCTTAGATGAACAACCTACTATATTATTTATTTAGAATAGCACTAGTAGTAGTGCAGGGTTAAAAATACGAAAGAAAAAAAAATCTTCTATTTTGAAAAAGTTATAAGGGGATAAAAAAAATGTTAATCTCAAATTAATGGTTAAAAAAAAATTGAGTTTGTTTTTAAATAACTAAATTATTTATTTGACAAGATTAATATTATATCTATTTGGTACATTTTCGAGAAGATGATTGATAAAAAAAATATTCTAATCCTTAGTTGAAGGGGTGGGCCTTTTAATCCAATTGACACTGTAAGTACTTGATAACTTTCCAAAATTGCCTGCAAATGTTTAGCCCCAGTAAGAGAAACATATAAATATAGAAAATTGAAAAATTAATAAGGCTAGGTTATAAATATTTATAAAAAATTAACAAAATTTTTAACGTTAATGTAAAGAGACTGGATTTTTATGCAGCAAAAACTGTCAAAATGTGCCGTTAAATATGTAGTTAAAAATGCTAAAATATCCAAAATTAAGTAATTAAATATTTAGTAAAAAATACCAAAATATGCATTAAAAAATGTAAACCTAAAAAAAGACCATTTATTTGAAGGTGTAGTACGAAAAAGAATTAAACAATAAATTAAATATTTTTGATGAAAACTACTTTGAATTTCATTTGGACTTGACATGTGTAAGAAATAGTTTTTTTTTTTCTTTTTTGCTGATATTTTATTAACAGACGATTGCGCATTTAACTACAGATTCGACCTCTATAGCTTCATCATTTGCTCTACAATGATAAAATAGAATTCAATTTGACGATTGAATGATAAGACTGGATGATTTGAAAAATTGTAATTTTATCATTGTAGAATTTATGATGACCTTATAAAGGTCGAAACTGCAGATAAATGCGCAGTTTTAAACTATAATAATAATATTAAATGATTTTGTATGAAATATGCAAAAAGCCTTCAAATGTAAAAATATGTAGTATACCTATGGTTTCCTAGATTTAAAATTCGGATAGATAATAGATCTGCGTGGATGTTATTAAACAAAATATAGGCCTACAATTGCATAGAAATCCTGTCTCTACTTATGTGTCAGTGTTAGAAGTGATTTAACTATGTCAAAATGTGGATTATGTGTTAAAAATATTAATTTTTAATAAATTTTTGAAAGAATTGTATTAAATATTTATTAAAAATATATAAATACTGTACGACGTTTCGACAGCTTTTTCTGCAGCCGTTATCAAGTACTGTGCACTTGCTCCGACTCAAGTGAACTAAATGTCATGTCCTTTAAATGCCTTTTTATATACAGCGCCATCTGTAGGCATTTCTGTGAAGTTAGACTCAAATTTTCCCGCTATTTTCACTCATTTTCATGACGTTAGTCACAATTATCTGCTGCAGAATAAGCAGTCGAAACGTTGTACAGTATTTATATATTTTTAATAAATATTTAATACAAAAATGTGGTCCATAATTAAAAATTCTCCTAATAATAATATTTCAAACCACAAAAGCTTTAATAAACAAATTTTTGAAATTTATAACCTAGTGTTTTTAATTTTTTCCCCTGGATACATCTCTGCTACCAACTAATAAAATAAAAGATTATGTCTTTTACATGAAACGGGAGACGAGTGGCTAGTACATTTATATTTTTAGGACAGTTTTGAAGTTGAGAGCGATTGCCTATCAAAATAAACATAAAATGGACAATGTTGGGGTATAGTCATGGCCCCCATGTAGCTCCGCAGGAGGATCCAAATGGTTATTTTGAGTCCGCGACCCCGCCACCCGATCAATAGTCTAGATTACCACCCCAAACTCCCAATTCCGCCTTCTCATCCTCTTTCTATTCTCCCAATTTCTATTCCCAGCTTCTTCCAGAGGGAGGGAAAAGCAGGCACACTCTCTCAAATTTTGATAATGGCTTTGTACTCGGAACTAGCATTAAATTTTCTATAAATTATCAGCTCTAATGTCGCACAGGAAATATGGTAGAGATTATATATTGAATATCGGCGAGTTCGGGAATAATATGGTCTATTGATTTTTAAATCAAGATATACGTTATTTCTTTTGGATATATATAAGGTTCGTAACAAAAATAACTGAGATTATAAATTGTGATTTGGTATTGATTTTTGTTTCATTAAATAAATATATTCTTTTAATATGCTAGTAAAAAAAATTTTTTTTTGAATATATATTTTTTAAGTATTTATTTTAACACTTTGACCTTTTGGGCGGAAAGTTAATCTAAATTAAAATTAGATTAAATTAAAAAATATATGTATTCATTTAGTTGTCAAAGTATTAATATTTAAATTTAAATATAGACTCTAGTTATATGGTAGAAATGACCCTTCAAAATAATATTTATATTTGCAATTTTCATTTCAAACATTTTAACGAGATTATCCTATATAGACCTATATACAAAATTTTAGTTTTGGTTAATGAAAAATATAAAAAACGAGAGTGAATTAAAATAAATTATATATAAATGCTTGTGATAAAATTAAGAAAGGTACACCACAGTTCTAAGTTCATTTTTATAAAATAGAAAAAATTGTGATTGAAACTAGACGACGAGTTGTTGGTTAACGAAAAGCTGGGCACTATAAAATAGTAACCGTGAAAAAATACTTTACCATTTACTTAATATACCCACCAAAGACATTTCAATCATAAAAGAAATTTTTACTTTAACTTTTAAAAAGTGTTCTATGACTCATGCGGTGACGGATTAAACCTGGACCCTAGAGAATTATTAAAATAACAAGACCCACGGCTCGGCCTCATCGGAATCCCCGGGTATCGATCACCAATGTCTGCTGAATTGGTGTAAAACATCGGATATGCCGGAGGTCCCGGGTTCAACTTCAGGGGCCCCGAACACGACATTCGTTAATCAAGATTCAAGTATGATATAAAATTATTTCTGTAAACCAATGAAGTCAATGGCTGTTTTTCTATAGACAGGAGAAGGAGCAGGTGCAGCCAAAAATAAAAGCCTCCGAATACAATTCAACGAGATGTTTCGGGTCAATTTTATTTACCCATCTTCAGTCCTTCAAAATTGTTAAAGTCCAGGAGTTGGTCAATAGGGCAATACATGTATATTTATGTATCATATAAAAATCGATGAGATAATTATTAAATGGACCCTGTTATGCATTAGTGTGTCCAGGGCCAAAAAAAATTAAAAATTGAGTTAAGCACGGAATATTGTTTCAAATGCTATAATTAATAGTATTTTTTATGAAATATAAAAAAGTCCTAAAAAAATTTATATTTAATGTTACTTGCACAATTGACAAAAAAAAATTATATAAATTATATATAATCCAATGAAAACAAAAAACTTTAATATATAGACCATATAAAATTTATTTTTGAAGGAAGTTACTCGAGATTCTTATATATATATAAAAAACTCGTACAATCCAGTTATTTTCAAAAACTTTAATGTTAATTTTCTCAAAACTCGGATTAGCTGGCGCTTGACACACTAATGCGTAACAGGGTCCAAATATAGGTCTAATAATCATCATCTTAAAAAATTTCCTTCGTCAATTGATACATTTAAAATTTCATTCCTATTGATTTATCAATAATTTTGCAATAAAATTTCTATAATTTTTTATTAAAAAAAAAATAATAATAATTTTTATATTCTTATTAAAACAAATCCCTTTTGAAAATAAATTTATTTTATTCATTACCAAGATCAATTGCATTCAAAGTTCAATTAAATTGTGTTTAATTAAATTAAAAAGAGAGTGGGATAATCTCTTCTTTAAAGTGTTACCCTTAGCGAAATCAATTAATAAAATCACTTACTTGCTTACTTACTGACTTACTTTAGCCATTGATTCATTTTCAACCATTCCAAAGAGAGAGTGGAAGGTCGTTAACAGATGAGTAATTTTGTAATTATTTTCAGTCAACCCGCCTAGATCTGATAGGACCATAAGATAAACGAGCAACTAGACAATGATTAAAACCGGCTATTACACTTTGTTAAATCTTACAGATAACTTGATTATACTAAAGCATGCAGTTTAATAAATATCATATTGAATGATAGAAATAATTCAATTTTATATATAACTGAATTATTTATTTAGAATATCATAAAGTGGGAAAGAGAGAAGAGACAATTTTGATTAATCGAATATTAAATTAATCATTTATTAATGTCAATAGAATAGATGAAAGATAAATGCATGTTGATAATTGCTGCGGGGCTGTGAACTTCGCGCTTGAATGCATCCCAGTCAGCCAACCCTCCCGATGTCTGACTGACTGATCTTGATCAGCCGACATTTATATACTTATTAGACGTTTGACATGGAATAATTTCGCTAATAAAGTGAATTCATGCAGAAAGGAAAAATGGTAATTTTTTTTAGAGGGGGGGGGGGATATAAGAAACTCTCTAATTTTAAGTTAAATCAGCAGAGAGAAAAAGATTATAAAAAATATTATTTTTTTTTACTTCGTTTTGGAATTGAAGTAGGATTCAAGATTTTAATCATACATTGAACGGAATTAGAGGTAAATGAAATTTCAGTGAAGGGAAATTGCTTGCTCTCTTTAGCCAGAAAGAAGTTAGCTTGCTATCGAATTTTTTTTTTATTTTTCATCTTGAATGCACAAAAAATTTTATCACTGGGGCTTTTTGACATGTATCCTATATTTTTAAAGCTTCTTAAACTTTTTGATCCCGATTCCCCTGTAACTCAAATCGATAATCCATGTCTAAATTTTTTTAAAACTCAACTTAAGTCGCGCATCAAGCTGGCCAAAAAATTTTAATAAAAAATAAGGGAAAATTTGCGTTTCCTTATTTGTAAACTGAGGTATCCTCTCCCATCCTCTCTAGTTTGGAATCTGTGATTAACTTAAGATTCAATCACCTGGTTCGAGATCCTATAATATTAAAAAGCACCTAATTTTTGCTTCATATACAGTGGCGTCATTTCAACTTTTTCTTTGGGGGGGGGGGGCAAACTTTTTTTATCTTAAAATTTATTTACAAATAGGTATTCTAATTTGGCCAAAATATATTTTATTTAAATAATTGTTTAATTTTGTACAGTTTCTATACTCGAAGATATATTTCGAAATATTTTATTAAGAATAATATAAAATTTTTTAAAAATCAGAGCCTTTGGGGGGAGGGAGCAAATGCCCACCCCCAAATAATGCTACTGTTCATATATATAGATTACAAATATTCTATTATTTTTTACTTTTCGGCATCTAAGGCCATATAGACTTAAGCGAAACATATAATTAATTACGATATTAATAATCCAGGCATACCATATGGTAGCTAAATGATTAAAATAAATATTTCATCCGAATGCCAGTGATTTGACTCCACATTCCTTGGATTTTAAGATTATCACTATTAAAATTGTCACTATTGGCTATCAATCCATTTGAAATAAATAGAGAGGTGGTCTAAATGACCTTCAATGCCGAAATAGACCTTAAATTAAATTAAAAAAACAAAAACATCCTCACCATCTTTAACTTATCAGTCACTGTGGTGGGAGGTATTCTATTATTAAATATTATATACACTCTTATTAATCCTTTGATTTACCGTATATATCAACCTTATTAATTATAAAATTAGGTTATAAAATATTGGGCTTTCTTAAAAGAAACTTAAAAGGTTTTAAAAAGGTTTCAACTCTTAAAAAATTCTAAAACTATTTTGCTCTAGTAAGGGATTTGTAACTTTGATCTGGTCCCCAATCACCATTGGCCAAATAAAGCTGAAAGAGGGAGTAAAAAAAAATTGCTTAGGTCTCTTTTTACATATCGGGAGGCTCGAACCCCTATATTTAAAATGGTTACAGAATATAATAGGCGGAGGGCTTGTTATAAATTAAATTAATATTTTGTATATCCATGTCTAAATATGTATTTTTTTTCTTACTCCTTTGTATTACCTTTATTGAAGGAATTTTGTAGAATGATAGCTTATAATACTTAAATGAATAAATATTTAAATTTAAGAATGCTTTATTAATTGATTTTTTTATAATAATTCTCAATGCTAATAAAAATAAAAATGGTGGATTTCTTAGTATGAGATCAAGTAAGTTTTGGTTGTAGTAAATGGTTTTTCAATTATTACTATCATTATTAAATGTTTTTTTTTTCTTTTTATTAGAAGTAAATGAAACAGTCATTAAGGGAAAAAAAGTTTTAATGATGATCACTAAAATTAATAATAAATGATTCTATTCATGAAATGTCAACGTCGTCTATCTAAATTACTCGTTTTTGAAAACTAGTGATTTATTGTCTATTAAAAATTAGAATAGAACATTACGATTTATTCTAATTTCACTCAATAACATTCAAAACATTGTAAAATACATATCAAACAATGATATTAGCATAACAAACACTTATTACTAATAAAACACTCAAGGTCATAAAGGTCATAAGTACAGGGCCGAATTACACATGCAGATAAAACGTATATTGGTATTTTACATAAATACCAGCTCAAAGTTGGTAAATGTAAAGTTTAATAAAATACTATTAAAATTTTAATGGTTAAAAAAGAATTAATATTAAGTAAATGGTTTACTATTTCAAGCGAAAATAAATAGATAAACACCTAGGTTTTTGACAAAAATATTAAATTTGTTATTAAATAAAAATTATTCTATTTTGTCTTATTTAAATAAAAATCTATTTTTATTTATTTAAGCCATTTTTCGGCATCTGACGCAATTTAGACTCGTTATTTTTCTAAATTAATTGCTAATATTAGGCCTAATATAATTTAGAAAAAATTGGAATGAGAAACTAGCCCCTAGAATAGGGATGACGAACGTGGGTCAAATTTTGTTCATATTTTT
The DNA here is from genome assembly GCA_023213315.1 of Euborellia annulipes. Classification (NCBI taxonomy): domain Eukaryota; kingdom Metazoa; phylum Arthropoda; class Insecta; order Dermaptera; family Anisolabididae; genus Euborellia; species Euborellia annulipes. Next base: position 50,642 of record JAKCPI010015794.1, on the reverse strand, counting down.
TTTTTAGTACTAGCTCGTGGGTCACTAATGCCCATTTGCACCAGAGTTAAGTTTAAAAATTTTTAACTGACAAGTGAGTATTTTTAAAACTAAACATCTTTACAATTCAATTGGCTTAACGGGTAAACATGGGCGTGGTTTGACGATTTAAACATTCGTAGGTCAGTTAATGAGCTTTCGTGGGTTAGTGTCTGACCCACGGGTCATAGGATCGCCATCCCTGCCCTAGAACAAGAGGCTAGATTTATAACTCTGCACTACAGTCGAGAGCGAATATTGTATTTGTATTACATGTAATTATTGTAATGTAAGAAATGGGTAATAGATTGACAAAAAAAAAAAAAAATGGAGTGTGTATAATTGACTTTATTAATCAATCATCTCATTCATTCACTTGAGGCTCTATCAAGTGGAAATAAAAATAGTTTATTAATTTTTCTCGTGTCCCTTGTTATGTTATTCTCTTACTACACCATGTATATAATGTTGTCTATTGCTATCTTAACATTGATTCTTATCTAGAAATGTGTCGACAAAATAAAAGGGGCACATCAAATTAATTGTTATATTGAAGATAAAGTGAATTATTATTGGACTAGTATTATAAATTTATTTATTATCTTATTAAAAGGAAAGAAATTTTTAAAGTAAAATCATTCAAGCTCAACGGTAGGTTACTTACAATTTCAAATTTCACTACCAGTAGAACTATAGACCGGTCTATATAAAATATACAGTATTTGAGAAATTGTAACTTTTAACTAGATAACAACACAAAGTTAATTTTTTTGCTCCCTCCCCTAAGCAAAATCTAAAATTACGTCCCTAGGAGAAAAGTTGATCTTTTTTTTTTTTGGTGTGACTGCTCGCACAGCACACAACTTTCTCTTACCTTCGGTAATCGCAAGTTGTATTCTGTGCTTGCCACACCGGATTCTTTTGAGCGAGATATATTTAGTTTCCGCCGACATATTAGAATTTCAAGATGTAAAATTTAGGAAAATATTTATATCTTGTTAGCATGGCAACCATTTTTCTTATCTTTCCCATGAAGTACAATAGTAAAGTGTGCTTCAAAAGATTTGAATGGCAAAATGAGAATATACATTTTAAAGAGCATCTAAAAAATAATTGATTTTAATCGTTGGAGCGAATTTTGAGAAAATCGAAAAAAACTGAAAAAGTACATCAGTAAAGTAATAGTAGTACTCTTTGTTCAAAAGCCTCGTATCACGTCCCAGAAAGGTAACTTACAATAATATAAATTTTCAATCTCCTACCTCTTTTCGTTCCTTGTTCACAGACAGACAGACAGACGTGAAAACAGTTTTTTTGACTCAGGGGACCTCAAAACCTGTATATCCATCAAAATCTTGACATCGAATTTTTGACATGATTCCAAAACTTTCTCTCTATAGGCCTATATATTAACATATATAAGTAAGAAAAAGTAAAAATCGTATATTATTTTGAATATAATTAATTTCCTTTACCTTCTCAGAAGTTTTGGTTTCAAATAATTTTATTATAATTACACAATCGATCCACACAATACAATTATTTAAATTATTCTCTCCATAGATTCTATATAAATTAAAGATATAGTTCAAGGAAGTACTTTTACTTTTTTACTACAATAGGTTCTCAATTTCGTAGAAGTTAATATATTAGAAGAATAGAAATACTTCATAAATTCTAATCCTTAGAGGAGAAGTATACGTTTCGCTTCATTTTCCAAAGTTTATTCCTTGCTTAAAGATAAAATTAAGATGGCGAATGAGAAAGAAAATTAAACCCCTATCTTTTGGTTATTTACTTCCTAATTTTTTTTTTCTAATTTTGTTATTATAATATAAATAAATTGTCTCAAGTCAAATTTATATATGAAATGACATTTTATTTAAATGATATAATCGAAGAATAATTTCTCTAATTAAGTTTCTAAAAGATAAAGAGAAGTGGAGTGAAAATGAGAGAAAGCAAACAATCAGACAGTAAAGGAAAAGGGCGGCAGAGCTATTAATTTATTAATCAAATGACGTGACTGTATGGTAGGTAGGGCATCCAGGCCTGGAATATTAATAGCTAAGGTAGAAAAGGGATGAGATCCCTCAGGAGAGGTTCCTTCATCAATCATAGGGCGACGAGACCGCTGTCCTGGTTTCCGAGACACAATCCCTTACAGTTATCCTGTTTATGCCAGCATACTAAATCTGCGTTTATTTTATACACATTTATTTATAAGAGCTACTCTAGTACTATATAGAAATAACCAAACCGGACTAAAGGATTTTGAAACAGGTTTAGGAAATCCTCCCGGAAATATGTATTTTTTTTTTTTAAATAATCGCTTTTTTAAATCCCTTTTTCTCCTTCTCTCTCTTTCTGATTAATTGTTATTTTTTATTTGCCTAATCTGACTTACCGCTGATAATAAATTTTTTTTAAAATCATTTTGAAACGGATAAGTATAATTATTATTCTTTTATGAGTAATAATTAAGACAAAGAGCTTAGGTGAAAATAATTTGACTTATTCAATAGAGTAATTTTTTGCTTACACTAAAATAAAATTGATTGATAGAGTCTTGACTGTAGCAGTGCAGAGATGATTGGTCTTTTTACTTTCTCTTACCTCTATATATGTTAATATATAGAGAGAGAAAGTATTGGATTCATGTCAAAAATTGATGTCGAGATTTTAATGGATATACACGTTTTGAAGTCCCCTGTGTCCAAAAAAGTGGTTTTCGCGACATGGTCTGTCTGTGTGTGTGTCTGTGTGTGTTCAATTTTAAGCATGAAGGAATTGAGCTATGAGGCTGAAATTTTATATTTAAGTTAAACACCTCCCGGGAGCGTGAAAATAAGCTTTTAATCAAAATCTGTCAAAAAGTACTAATACTTTACTGATGTACTTTTTAACTTTTTTTCGATTTTCTCAAAATTCGCTCTAATGATTTTGATTAAAATTCAAAAATCAATTATTTTTTCGATTCTTTTTCAAATGTATAATCTCATTTTACTCTCAAAATGGATTGAAGCACACTTTTCTCTTGTAATTCATAGGAAAAAGATAGGAGAAATGGTTGCCATGGTAACAAAATTTAAATATTTTCCCATACTTATAAATCGACACGATACCAGATGGCTTAAATAGAAATGCCTGACCCCACAATAGATATATTCTCTACAACGGTTATCGTCAAAGTCTTATATGGCCTAGTTGCCGAAAAGCTGCATGAATGTGTGTGTGAATGTGAGTGTGAATGAGAAAAAAGTGTGAATGTTTAAAAAAAAAAAAAAAAAAAATCGACACGAAAAATCTGGTGTCAAAAGCACAGAACACAACTTTCGATTACCGAAGGTAAGAGAAAGTTGTATGCTGTGCGACAGTCACACCAGATTTTTTTAAATCCCTTTTAGGCATCGGAGGCTATTTAAACCCTATTTCAATTGAATTGCCTACCAAAACTCCTGACCCCTAGCACAATAGGCAAGAATTTGACCACTGTGAAAGAGTCCAGGTGCTAATATAGTAGTTCTTTGGAATCAAACCTTTGAAATCAAAAAATAAAGAAAAATATGTTTTACAGTCATTTTAAAAGTCAGAAAACTTTTTTCATATAGGCCTAAATGTTGTTCTAAAATAAGAAATTTTAGCTACCAACCAAATGAATTAAATAGAGAGGGGGTCTAAATGATGCGGAAAAAATCTTAAATTAAAAAAAAAAAATGATACAAACTCAAATTCTAGTGTAGATACATGACAAAATTAGGTTGCAGGGCCATCTCATCTACCAATATATAAATTCCAATCCCAAAATTCAAAGCCTAACAAACAGGCACGTATTTGTTTAATTAGAAAGCAATATTCGAAATACTGACAAGCTTCCTCCGAGAGAAAAACATTTTCTCATTTATGGATTACATGAGCAAAAATTAATTAATAGGCCTATATATACATTAAGAAAACAAATTAAAATTAAATTAGTTATTATTTTTTTTTTTTATAGAATTATTAAAAGGCTTTTTCAATCAGGAAAAAATGATTTATTTTCATAAAAATAGTTTAATAAATTCTCTTTGATTGATCCGATGTATACAAGATTCTCCTCAAGGCAATAAATAATTGAAAGCCATTCAAGTAAAAACCGTTTAAATAAAGATTATCCCTAAGCTTTTATTAATTAAACAGAGCATATTATATAATAGAAACAATATTATTAAATTAAAAATAATATATATAGGCTATAGAAAAAATGCAAAATAGAACATTTAAATACCATTTTTACTCCTAGTCCTCCACAACTTGGCGAAAAATAAAGTTTAGTACAAACACTAGAACTACTAATTATTGATAATTGATTTAAAAAAAAGTTCATTAAAAAACTGATGATTTCCAATTCCGATCAAACGCTAATAGATTAACCAGAGTGAAAAATCAATCAGCAACTGTGCCAATCCATGGAGAAAAGGAAGTAAAAAGAGTAGAAGGGGGAGGGGGGAGGGAAGGAGGGGGACGGAAATGAAGGATGAGAAGTAGAACGCCGACACCGAGTACACAAGCAAGCTTATTTTCTGGGTTAATATTCCAGTCGAGCGAACGAAAATAGGGTGCGGATGACTGGAGAGGTGAAAAAAAAAAAACGCCGAGCAAAACACAATTACCCCCCTACCCCCATGCCCCCACAACCCCATTGTGTAGCAATTTCAATGCAAGCCTGTGGATGATTAATATAAAAAAATTGCTCACCTAAAAGCTGCTATAGATATATAATATAATCTTTTTTTTTTTTTACTTAGAACCTACACATCAAATCTGAAAAGAGATGCGACCTCGATATTCGAATAATATAACAATTAGGGTGTCATGGTGGGATTTAATCAAGATTATTGGTGTAGTGATTGTATAAACGCCGGTTAAAAAAAAAAAAATAAACACCTTTATAATCTCGTCATTTAGATAGTATTCTTCCTTCAGATAAAGTAGAGAAAATACTTATGCTCTCTTTTCTCATTATTATGACACACACACACACACACTATCACATACATAAACAGACCGGGAGATGTCAAATAATCTAAAACAAATTAAAACACAATCTTTTTAGGCTCTTTTTGAAGACTTTTCAAACTATTACATTATGAAAACATCTAATTCAAAAATTAAAAAAATCTGGTGTGACTGTCGCACAGCACACAACTTAGAGGATAGAGTAAAGTGGTTTTCATAAGATTTCAATGGCAAAATGAGAATATACATTATAAAGAGCATCTAAAAATTAATTGATTTTTGAATTTTAATCATAATCGTTGGAGCGAATTTTGAGAAATTCGAAAAAGTACATCAGTAAAGTACTAGTACTTTTTGGCCGATTTTGATTAAAAGCTTATTTTCTCGCCCTAGGGGGGGTGACTAACTTAAATATAAAAATTTCCTAGCTCAATTCCTTCATGCTTTAAATTGAACCCAGACAGACAGACAGACCATGTCGCAAAAACCACTTTTTGGATTCAGGGGACATCAAAACTTGTATATCCATCAAAATCTCGACATCTAATTTTTGACATGAATCCAATACTTTCTCTCTATATATATTAACATAGAGGTAAGAGAAAGTAAAAATAATTTCAAAAATGAAGTTTCTGACCGAAGGTAAGAAAGTTGTGTGTTGTGCGACCGGTCACACCAGATTTTTTTATACGAAAAAACTCACAATCATAAATGGGGTCGAGAGAGAAAAACAAGTTTAAGAAGCCCTGCCCTAGAGGAAGCGCCGAGTAGAATATAGAGACGCCTGACAGTTATACAACCGATTGACAGACTAATTCCTTTGGATGCCTTTCTTTTAGGGGCTTTGCTTTTGAATTATTTTCCTTGTATAGATAGCCCTTCCACACTTTATAAACCACTGAATTAGAGCAAGGGAAGCATATTAATGCTTCCGATAGATTGGAGATAACTCAACAAAAAAACTCACAATCAGCCCTGCTTTAAAGAAAAGAAAAAATTTTATAAATCTATAATATACACAGCAAATATCTGCATATTTAAATAATAAATGGGATATGTCCCCTTATGAGGTCTCACATCCGAGATTGACAGCTAAGGGACCTCTATCATTCACTCACTCTCTCTCTCTCTCTCTATTTAATTTTGAATAATGTAAATATATTCATACATATTTATTTGCCTCTCTCAGATATTCAATAAAGGGAAGGGGGAAAAACAAAAAGCACCATCAGAATAAATAAAAATATTTTTGATTTCTCTTGAGTTCAACACCCCCTGCAAACATATTTCATCTCATCAGAGAATTGTTTGCTTGTTTGTGAAGAGAGAGAGAGAGTGAAATAGAATTATAAATAAATATGAAAGGTATCTTTGGTATTTATTTAAAACATTTCAACAAAGATGAAAGTAATTTCCCAGATATTTTCACAGACTATAAAGGTTAAATGAAAAAAAAAAAAAAAATTATTTAAGTGCCAAAATTATTTTTTTCTTTTTTATAAACATTATTCACTCATTTTTTTGGTGAATTTTGATATATCTATATATTAATATTATTTAGGTTCTATCCCACGATAAACCCCTTCTACGCTTTTAATAGAATTAAGTATCTAATTCAGCATATGGAAATATTTTAAAAATATTTAAAATTTTAATATCATTCTAAAATCTGAAATTCATCTTGATTTTTTTTTTTTTTTTTTTAGATATTTTCGGGTTATTTTTCTTAATTTTAAAAAAGTCGAACCAGGACCTCCACTCTTTCGTTGCTGCGGGGTGGAGGTTCTGGTTCAACTCCAGGGGATACAATTTTGCCCAATCATAAGCACAAATCTCGTAAATTTGCTATTTTAAACGATATATTGACTTGCTAATTATTATTATTTGAAATCCGTTTATTTGCCCTCAGGTGCTTGCTTACGTGCTCGAAGACACACTTCAAACCCAACCAGCCTCTGGCCGTAGCCGTCTACCGGCACCTCGTGAAGTTACATTATTTCCTATCTCTAACTCCTCCTCCTCCTTTCGTCGCTGCTAGTGAACTGGTTCCATCCGGCTCCTTTTACCCAACCTCTTTTATGCTAGGGAGGATGTTCTGATTTGAGGAGGGACTCCCTCAGCACCGGCGTGTGGCCTCTCCTTTCGAAGAATGCATCACTGAGAGAGAACCTTCTTTACGTCCCTTCCACAGGACGAGATGTCACAGCAACTCACTCTCCTCATAGAGTAGACAGGGGGCTATTGTGGTGAGATCCTATATTCCAATCCAGGGCTTGCATGAGAATTTGTTCACATTAAATAATTTTTTTATTTAATGAAAAAAATCCCTTCCACCCAGGATTTGAACAGAGATCTCCTTTGTAGAAAGCCGACGCACTAGCCCGTTACACCAGCGCTGCTAATAAATAAAAGTCTATTTGAGCGTTGATTGAAAAAATTCCATCTTTTTCAAACAAAGCTCTCTACCTACAGTAGTTAAAATATTTTTTAAATTTTGGAACTAATTTCTTTATTTTTCACTAATTTTTTGTTAGTTTTAATTTTAATGTATTATATAATCCCCTCATTAAACTTGTACGATTTTTTTTTTTTACTTATTTATTTCGTTATTTCGAGTCCTGTAAATAATGAATACGACTGAGATGACCGGCCCGTCCTTCTGTATTATAATACTAGTCCAAAATCGTCATCATCTAGTACTTACCAAGTGTGAAGCCCTGAGTATTAAAATTTTACTTTCTCTTTTAAAGAAAAAAAATAAATTTTTCATTTTTTTTTAATTTGATGATGAAACTAAATTTTATTATCCAAATGATAATTTATAAAATTAATATATAATTCCAGATGTAATCTGGTCGTCAATTTATTATAAAATGTCTGCCTGTGACAGTTCTTAGACGATTGTTTTTGGCATCTTTGTCTTGGACACGACTATTCCAACTCCTCCCTCTCTCTCTCTCTCTCTCTATCATTACCAGGGGGGAGGGGGTGCGAGGGCAAGGCCCCCATATATTTATAAAAAAAAAAATTTAATAAAATTTCTCTTTAGACCCTCCTCAGCTCAATAAAAACAAAAATTTAGATAAAAAAAACAAAATTTAATAAAATTTCTCTTAAGCCCGGGGCCCTCAGCTCAAGTAAAAACGGAAAAATTTAGATAAAAAAAACAAAATTTAATAAAATTTCTCTTTGAGAGGCCCCGGCCCTCAGCTCAATAAAAACAAAATTCAATAAAATTTTCTTAACCCCCTCAGGCTCAATAAAAACGGAAAAATTTAGATAAAAAAACAAAATTTAATAAAATTTTCTTAGACCCCCAGCTCAATAAAAACAAAATTCAATAAAATTTCCTTTGAGAGGCCCGCCCTCAGCTCAATAAAAACGAAAAATTTAGATAAAAAAAACAAAATTTAATAAAATTTCTCTTGAGAGCCCGGCCCTCAGGGCTCAAGTAAAAACGAAAAATTTAGATAAAAAAACAAAATTTAATAAAATTTCTCTTAAGCGCCTCAGGGCTCAATAAAAACGAAAAATTTAGATAAAAAAACAAAATTTAATAAAATTTCTCTTAAGGCCCCGGCCCTCAGCTCAATAAAAACAAAAATTTAGATAAAAAAAACAAAATTTAATAAAATTTCTCAACCCTCACTCAAGTAAAAACGAAAAATTTAGATAAAAAAACAAAATTAAGAAAATTCTCTTGGAGGCCCGGAAAAATTTAATGAAAATTTCCTGAGGGGGGGAGCCAAAAAAACAAAATCAAGAAAATTCTCTTGAGAGGGGCCCCGGGCCAAGTAAAAACGGAAAAATTTAGATAAAAAAACAAAATTAAGAAAATTTCTCTTGAGAGGCCCGGGCCCTCAGGCCAAGTAAAAACGGAAAAATTTAGATAAAAAACAAAATTTAAGAAAATTTCTCTTTGAGAGGCCCGGGCCCCGGGCTCAAGTAAAAACGAAAAATTTAGATAAAAAAACAAAATTAAGAAAATTTCTCTTGAGAGGGGGGCCCTTGGGGAAGTAAAAACGGAAAAATTTAGAAAAAAACAAAATTTAAAAAATTTCTCTTGAGAGGGGGGCCCAGGCTCAAGTAAAAACGGAAAAATTTAGATAAAAAACAAAATTAAGAAAATTTTTTTGAGAGGCGGGGCCCTCAGGCCAAGAAAAACGGAAAAATTTAGATAAAAAACAAAATTAAGAAAATTTCTCTTTGAGGGGGGGCTTTGGGTTCAGGGATATAGGTATTTTAAAAAATTTTGGTAGGAGGAGAAGGATATTTAAAGAGAGCACCCAAAAAAAAAAAAAAGCCGCGCTGACTCTCTCTCTATCTTACTTTTAGATTTCAAAAGGGCATAAATGGCACCAAATGACAACGCCATGCCTTAATGAAATATCCAGTAAATATAGACTTCAAAAATAAAGAAAATTTAATATTAAATATTTTTTTTTTGTTTAAGATTGAGAGGTTTCCTATTCGTGTCAAAGGAATATTTGTTTCCTGTCCCTCTTTCTCTCATACCATTAAGTCTTGAAAATTCTAATTTAATTAATTTTTTTTTAGAATAGTTTCGCGTTATTGAATTTTATTCCATTATATGAATTAAAACTAAAAAAAAATATATATTTAGGAGGGGATAGAGAATTTCTGTGATCTTATGACTTATTTACCTTTATTATACTTTTTCTATTTACCTTTTGAATTTTGATTAGAAATTTTTATAAATTAATATTATCTCAAAATACATAAATTTAACTATTTATTTATTTAATCGCTTTTTAGAGCAAATATGATCCATTAAAATTATTGTCGGACCGATTCATCAAACATACTCTCGGAATTAGCAAATATTTATCCACTATATATAATAAATAAATACATGTATTAATAGTAACCAGTTATTTCATTTACTCTGTGTATTTATACCTAATAAAACAAATCGTTCAAAGAAAGATTTTAAAATAAAATTGTATTAATACTAACTTATTTATTTGAACTGTATGTAAATTGAATTTAAAAAACAATTTGATGTGTAGTAATATTTTGAATAATGATCTATAAAATTGTTAATTGATAGAATCTAAATATTTAAATAAATACTAATAAAAAATAATCTATGAAATTAAACAAAAGAAAAAAAAATCAAAACTAACTTAAATGAGAAGGTTCAATTGCACTAAATTAATGTGAGATCTATAATTAAAATCAAATAAAACTTTGTGTTAGATATGGAAAAAGTAAAAAGTGAAAGTGCAAAAAATAAACTAATAAAAAAAATAGTGCAGGAAAAAATTAAATTAAATTTCGGGCAAGGTCAGGTCTTGGAATTACAAAAATCTCCCATTCTAAAACTGTATCCCTTTTAATGAGATTATCGAGTCTATTTGTTTAGCAAAAACGTTAACTTCTAACTTCTGAAATCAGCGTTAAGTCATTTTAACACCTCCTTGTCTCAAAGTGCTATTTTTCAAGCAAAAACTTTAACGCCAAAACATTAACATTTAGTCAATAGAGTTAAAAATTAATGTCATGTCCAGTACTCGTAGTACAATCACAAGATATGACCCCCTGAGTGAAAAAACTATTTGTTTAACACTTAATCAGGTCTATTCTCTAAAAACAGACGTTAAAATTTAATAAAGTAATAAAGTAATGTAAAAACAATCAGCGTTAAAAAATATTATTCAAAATCACTTCCTTGACTCAAATAGCTATTCTGTAAACAAAAACTTTAAATCATAAGCGTTAACATTTAGTAAATAGTGTTGAAAATTAATGTCATGTTCAGAGGGTGCCTTTAATATTTTAACGTCATATTTAATGCATAAAAATGGCGTCTTTAACCTAAAAAGTAAGGTTATGATTTTGATAGTTTTGAAATAAATTCAACGTGTTAACGTCGCTGTTAAAACTTTGTTTAGAGAATAGCATAGAATTTTTAACGCTGATTGTTTTTACATTACTTTTTAACATCCATTTGTTTATTTTAAATTTTAACGTCTCTTTTTAGAGATTTATATGTTTCTATTTAAAATATAAATATTCTCTCCGCTCTCTATTTCTTAGTATTATATCTACATATGGAAAAAAAGAAGGAATTTAATCTTTATATACCTTTTGAAGAAAAGAATGCTACTGTATTGTGCGAATTTATATGAGAAATATTTTTTTTAGAAAATTTATTTTCAAAATTTAATTTACCATCCCTTTTAAATTAAACCATTCAACCCTTCGTAGAATTCAATTCTGAATATATATTGATATAAACAACATAGAATCCATTCTACGACCATTTAAGGTAATAAATATTATTTAAATGAAGCATGTGCAAGGATAATCAATTACATGTAAATAAATCCAAGATAAAATATGCGGAATTAATGATGCACTTTATTATTAATCTCCAAGGCCTTGGGACCAATGGTGTGGTTTATATGTCCCAATAGGAGGACAGCGCATGCGCTTTTAACTCTCCTCTCTCTGCCAGACCCATCCACTAATCATAGGCTGCATAATAATGATAATAACTATGCATAGTCTAAATTTACTACCTAAATTACATTTGTCGATATATTCATGTGAAATTAAGCGGAGGAAATATTCTCGCCGGATAAATTTTCCTTTTATATATAGCTATATAGTATATATATGAAAAAGAAGAACACAATGGCGAGTAACGATCCGGCGTAGTAGCAACGCTAAAGAAAATTGCCTAAGAAAATTCAATTTGGAATTTTTTTTGTGCCATGAGACGATTTTTTTTTTTTGGCAAATACACATTGATAAAATGAAGTAGAATTATCTTCATTTTTAATGTTTTCAATTAATGATTAATGAAGCCTTCTTATCAAATAAATTAAAATGCAAAAATAGAGAGTATTATACTGAAAAGATTAATGGAAATCAACTGACAAAAGAAAATATAAACATTATTAAATTGAGTAAAATATTAAAAACAAAAAAATTTAATAAAATTAATTATGAAAATGGAAGATTTTTTTAACTGAAAATATAGAAAAAAATCTAATTAAAATGGAATAGTTTAATTTGAATATAGGTCAATTTAGGCAAAAAAATAATTAATCTTTCCAAGTGGAAAAAGTGGTTATGAGTGGGGGCAGGTGTCTCAGATGTCAGACTACGAAAAGACCCTGAGCCAAAATTAGAAATAGACTTTCGATATCTAGGATTTTAAGGGGAGAGCTAAATCACACCTTGCATTTACCTTTATCTTGAGAAACAGAAAATTCAACTCTATTTCAGATTGACTATTAAAAAAAAAAAGAAAATTTTCTAATAAAACTTGTTTGTATTAATTAAAAATTATAATTACGAAAAAAGTTTAGAATAAAAAAAAATAAATTAAATTTTAAAACTTCTCTATAAATAACAAAATAAGAAGAGCTAGGAAATGTCAAACCTCTTATATTGAAATGTTTATTATTATACCTTGCACATATTAGAACTTATCTAATTAACCCATAAATACTAAAAATTAAATTCAAATAAACTCTTACGTACCAATTAAATTAATAAAATATTTAGGGTGTGGGTATGGTGAAGAAATACATGAATAATAAAAACATAAAGAAATTAGAAGTGTATTTACCTTCTGGTAACGTTTTGGTAGATATTCGTGCCTTTTTCAGACCTAGAATACATAACAAAATCAGTTATAGTTAGATATAAAATCATATTAAAAAAAAAAACATTTAGAGTGGGTATTTAGGTGAAAACAAAGGTCCTTACTGAAAATAAGTATAGTCGCAAACATAGCCACTAGTGCTGTTTATAATACTTTTTCGTATCCACATGTCTGATAGAGTCACAAGCTGAGTTATTTAATTAGTAGACGCCATTCAAGACTGAATTGAAGTGTCAGTGGCCCCGCCCCCACTTGTGGCTATCTTTACGAATACCCAAAGGAAATCTCTTATATTTCTATTCAATTTCTGAAGTGTTAAGTAAATGTAATTATAATTAATATATTAATCAATACTTTCCATTGAAAAAGGATTGTTATACTATAACATAATTTTTATACTCAAACTTTTGTAGTTTAAATTTTTTTTCTTTATTTTGTAAAATGTTGATCAAATCTATTTTTTGCAGCCAAAATAAAAGCTCTTGTTGAATTGTATTAATACAGTAGAACCTCGCTTAACGAACACCTCTCATAACGAGCAAAATAAATTGTAAAAGAATGACTTCCCTTTTTTGTCCAATTAGTTTATAATTTGGTTTTTATATTTAATATTTGAACACTTTTAAATTTAGTTATTACAATTTACAAAAAACAAAAAAAAAAATTAATTTAATTTGAAATGTATTTAGCTTGTCATCCTCCATTTTCTCAAACATCTGTTAAATTGTGTTAAATATACACGAATAACAATTAATTGAATTCATTATTAGGAAGATAATCAGGAAATATTTTTTGTGAGTTTATTAAACCCTTGCAAAAATGTTCCCGAAGAAAACAGCCATAAGAGAGTATTTTTTCGACATGGAACGCATTAACGCATTTTACATTTATTTATATGAGAAAAATTGTTTCGCATAACGAGTGTTTCGCTTTACAAGTTTGATTCTGGAACGAATTAAACTCGTTAAGCGAGGCTCCACTGTATTAAATCGGAGGTTTTTATTTTGGCTGCACCTGCTCCTTCTCCTGTCTAGAGAAAAACAACCCAATTGATTTACCAATCTATTTTGTTTTTTTCCTTTATGAAATGCATAACTCCTTAGGTAAGGATTTTAATTTAAAAGACTACCTAAAACTTAAATAAGAATTAACCTCGTAAAAATATTTTATCCCATATACCTTTAGGTTATAAAAATATTTTAATTATATATATAATACAAATATATGAAATATACTAACCATAAAAGACTTTGTAAAAATTTATTAGGACTAGAATAAGCAGAAATATTTGTTTAACATTTGTAAATACAGTATTTTATTTATTATTTTTACCATTCATTTTTAAAGGCAGAATTGAGAGGGGATATTGAATTGAAAGATTGATCTTTGATAAGACGACGAGTTAAGATTTTTTTAAGGTGACTCATGGTCATTGAGAGACTCATCAGGCCCATCAGGGAATGTATTTTAACACCCCCCCCCCTCTCTTCTTATAAAAAAATTAATTTTGTATAGGAATATATATCTTAATAGATTTCTTTCCTCGTTCGTTACTTTAAATATTTCATTTTTTTTTTCATGAGCTCAATTAGAGTTTTTTTTTTCATTAGAAATGTTGCAGCTCCCTCAGAAGGACCTGAAGATTTATCTCTTGTTGTCTCCCCCCCCTCCCTTCCATCCCCGGGTTAACTATATTTCATTCGAACAAAAACGGGACATACGGGTGAAATACTGGGGTGAGTGAAAAAATTAAAATAAAATTTTAACCTATCAACCAAAAAAAAAAGAAATTAATTTTACTGAAAAATCTATCTGATTTATCACAAAAATAATAGTAAACGATTTATCTTGTAGTGAGATTTCTTCGATGGGGTGTGTTTGTTGAACTGACTCATAGGCGTAGCCAGAAATTTTTGATGGGGGGGGTTCAAGAAAAATTTTTTAAAAACTTTTTTTGACAACTTTAGGATTATTTTAGGGTATTTATAAATCGTTTTGGTTTTTTTTTTTTTTTTTTTAGCTAGAGTAAATTATATTATATTCTCTTTCTCTTACGCTATATGAAATATAATTTGTAATTATATGATCTCATTAAAAAAAAGGAACTACATCACTTTCAAAATAAACAAATTTACTTTAATTCGGTAAAAAAAAAGAGGAAATTTCTATTAATAAAGAGGGTCTGTCTATTAAATTAAACAATTTTAATCAATAACTATAATATTTTATTCAGCATAAAATATTGCAAAATACATAAAAAAATTTTGAGATAAATTTTTTAAAATTATTATTAATATTTATTTTTGATCCCTTTCTGAGAAAGGGTGGAGCTGGGCATGATTATCGCATTCACTCTGAGACTGCTGAGCTGAACGATAACGGAATTTCGATATTGATTAACGATAAATCTTTAATCCATAATTGATAAAATTATATTTATAAAATATTTTTTCTCCTAAATAGATTATCAATAAATTAAATTAATCTTAGGTCAATATAAACATTACCATAGAATGTCTATATTTCTAACAGGAATACTAGGCCTCTAAAATAAATTATTGATTGGTTTTTTTAGCAAATTAATGCACACATGATTCATATTTTCTACTTTCTCTTGAAAGAAAAATATCTAGAAAGTAAATTCTGGATATTTTTACATTTGGCCCTCCAAGGAGGCAAAATCAATTGGCCAAAGAGTACTAGTAGACTACTTTTACTGATGTGCTTTTTAAGTTTTTTTCTATTTTCTTAAAATTCGCGATTTTGTTTAAATAAATCAATTATTTTTTAGATGTCCTTTAAAATGTATATTCTCATTTTTCTCTTGAAATCTTTTGAAGTACAGTTTACTCTTGTACTTAATAGGAAAGATAGGAGAAATGGTAACAAAATATAAATATTTTCCCATGCTTATAAATTTTACATCTTGAATTCAAATGTACCGTACTGTCGGAAACTAAATATATGTCGAAACAAAAAATCTGGAGTGACAAGCATAGAACACAAATTTGGATTACCGAAGGTAAGAGAAAGTTGTGTGCTGTGCGATCATCCACACCAGATTTTTTTTTCTTTTTGAAATCAAAGCTATGAGCTTTAATTATTTAGAATAAATTTTATCAAAGAAAGTATTTATCTCATATATTAAATAAAACGTGTCACGTTACTGGTTGAAATAAATTATTATTTTAACATCTTAATTGCTCTGAATAATTAATACCTCACGTTTAAAATTGTATATTTCTAAAACTTGAAACAGGTTTGGTTTAAATAAAAAACCAACTTATATGTGTTTGTTTTTCTAAATTGTATCTGCCTGGGTGCATTTTTTTTCTCAACATTGAATCAATATCGTCATGTCCTAATGCAGCCCCCCCCCCCCACCCCTCTCTTCAGATCCATTGATTGATATCAGATCTAATACCAAATAAGGTCACAGTCGACAAATAATTCCTCTTTGCTAAAAAAAAAAAAATGATGAAAAGGAATGATTAATCGCGATGCTTTTGATGTTTGATATTCAATCTGGTTATAAAAAAATTTTGTGTTAATAAAATCATCATTTTTTTTTTTTTTTGTTTCATAAATAATTAAACATAACTTTAAATATTTGCTAATTTTAATTTTTTTTTTTTTCTAGAAAGTTAATTTTATAAAATAATGAACTTTAGAAGAAAGTTAACTTGAAGGAGAAAAAGTGATTAAATTTTAAAGCTAACTAAATAATGTTTAAAGAACTAATATTTTTTTTTTTTTTTTTTCGAATTATAAATTTCATATTATCAGAAAATCTCTCCAATTCTAGTTTACATATTTTAAGGATCTAATAATAATTTAATATGCTTAAACTTATTACTAAAGATTAATGGAAAACCCTAAAGGTCTTCTCTGCTCTATGAACTCATTTTTACCTAAAGAAGAACTTCTAAATTTAATTATAATAATAAAATAAATTATGTAAAAAAAGAAGAATTTACTTTAACTTTCATAGAGACAATTTAATTCATGTATATTTTATCTTTCATAAAGAAAGATTTTTTTCTTTTATAAAATGTTAAATAATAGAAAATTAAAAAGTGAATTTTTTAAGCAAATATTAATTCAATAAAAACTAGGTGAGCCCTTGACCTATGGCTCAGAAGCATTGGCTTCTGATACAAAAGGTCAAGGTTTGCATCCCGCCTCATGCAACAAAAATTTATTTCAATTGGATTGAAATAAATAGAGCCGAAAAAAGACCTTAAATGAAATAATAATAAAAAAAAAAACTAGCTGGAGAAATTACTGCATTGTTTGCCTAAGTAGAACCCTAGTAGAATATTCAATTATTAATAAATCTATACTATTATATAAAAGACAATCTCTGTCTGTCTGTCTGTCTGTCTGTCTGTCTGTCTGTCTGTCTGTCTGTCTGTTTGTAACGCATAGACTCCGAAACTACTGGACCGATTTTCATGGAGTTTTTTTTAATGGGTAGGGAATTTTCCGGGGGTGGTTTTAGGCTATCATTATATCGAATTAGGGGTAGGGAACCCCCCCTTTTTGGGGGTTATCAATTACCCCATAGCAAAGCATTGGAAAACAGGATCTAACTCGCTTTATGAAAAATATATTTATCAAATCTTTAAAATGAAAAATAAAAACTCTTCCTCCCCCTAACAATTCGACATTTGAAAAGATTTTTCCGCTTTGCGCCCCCCCCCCCCCCCCCCCTAAAATTTTATTTTTTTTATTTTTCATTCGATTTTAATAAAATTTAAAATGACGCTTTCTTAGGGTGTAAATAATTGAAAAATGGTATTTTAGACATCAGAAAGTTCAATCACCCCCCTGACCCCCCCTGAAATTTATTTTTCATTCGATTTTAATAAAATTTAAAATGACGCTTTCTTAGGGTGTAAATAATTGAAAAATGGTATTTTAGACCCCAGAAAGTTCAATCACCCCCCTGACCCCCCTAAAATTTATTTTTCATTCGATTTTAATAAAATTTAAAATGACGCTTTCTTAGGGTGTAAATAATTGAAAAATATATTAATCAAATATTTAAAATAAAAAATAAAAACTCTTTTTCATAATTAATTAAAATACATTTATCTGGACAACTCTTAGTCATATCCCGAGACGCCGCCCGCCAGGGCCAGCGGGTAGGGTTGCCGAAGGCAACCCTACCGCAGCTAGTTTAAAATAAAAGATAAATTCTCATTTTATTTCGCACTTTTAATTTCCAAATATACAAAATTTTTTTGGAATATTTCGGCCGCATCATACAGGCATCCCAAAGAAATTTTGTACATTTGGAAATAAAATGAGGATTTATCTTTTATTTTAAATTTATTAATAATTATTTTCGCCAAAAAATTATTGAAGTTTTAATAATATATTTAATTATGATATATATGATCAAGGCATTGCTCAGGGGCCCACATCTTATGGGTACGTGGATTTGACCACGAGCTACCCGAGCTGGGACAGGCAGTCCTTCAGTTCTTTGTATGTCTGTCTCTTTCTTCCTCTTTTCAACAAGCGTGCGACGGGCCGGCCTGTCCTTTTTCTTCCGGTCGCAAAAACGCATGATTGGTTTGGAGGGAAAAAGTGAGATCCGCCGACCCCGCATCACGGAAATAAGGGGAGGACAGAAGAAGATATGATCCAGGCACATTTATTTTATCAATTGATTAGGGTTAATATAAGTATATTGCTAGTGGTATTAAGTATGTAGATCCGGGGGGGGGGGGTTCAGCGAAACGTAGGATCTCTAGTTAAGTGACCAATATGGCCGGAATTTTTGGCAACACTCATTAGACTAATAATAAAAATAGTAGTATCTCATCTCCTTCAAACAATAAAATGCTCTTTAATTAATAGATATTGTGTGAAAAAAGGAATTTTTTCTTTTATTTTCTCTTTCGCCCATAATAAACCATTCACGTTGTTGATATCCTCAAACAAAACCTAAATATAACAACCCAAACACTCAAGGCGTGAATTTTATTTATACTTATATACATTTATATAATGGTTAAAAAATTTAATAAAAAAAAATACCCACCAGTTAAGTTAATACGAGCGAAAAGTTAGAAAAAAAAAACACTGTGTATGTTATAAAATTCGGTGAACGTTTTTGTTAAAGGGGTGGTAGGAGGATGAAAATACCCTTCAACCCTACTCATTCCCTTCACTTCCTTTTAGTCGGCTCAAACTCGTAGTATTACCACAAACCTTGTACAAAAGCCTCCCTTGTTACGGTCGAGGAAAAGCTCTTGAAACGGGCCGTAAACAGGAAGACCAACTTACTTACTTGCCTAGCTAACTAACCAACCATCGAATTGGTGATTAAAACCAGCGAACAGGTTGCTTGCCTAGAGAAATCAACTCATACCTTTTTTTTTCTAAATAGGTATGGGATTTATTCAATTTGAAATGAGTTATGATGAGAATTAATAAATAGAACAATAGCCTATGTATGAAATTTATCATTATAATTTTACATCTTTTATACAAAAATTTGGTGTAATTGGTCGCACCTTCGCTAAGAGAAAGTTGTGTAATAGAGGTAATTTCCAGAAAATCGAGAAAAACTAAAAAGATACATAAGTAAAGTATACTTGAAACAATTTTCATAAAAAATTTTACTGATATACTTTTTAAAAAGCATCTAATATGTATGTATTTTTTATATTAATTGCCTTTTATATTAATGTAGTTTTATCATGTATATATATATATATATATATATATTTTGTAAATATTGTATATAAAAGAAAGGGGACGAAATGACCTCTGGTCAACGGACTGAAAGAATAATAATAAAAAAAAGGCATCTAAAAAATGGTTGATTTACTAATTTTAGTCAAAATAGGAAAACATTTATATTTTGTACCATGGCAACAATTTCTCCTTTTTCCTATGAAGTACAAGAGTAAAGTGTCCTTCAAAAGATTTCAAGAGCAAAATGAGATTATACATTTTAAAGAGTATCTATTTTTGACATTTAATCAAAATTTTGAGAAATTCGAAAAAAACGGAAAATGTACATCCATAAAGTACTAGTACTTTTTGGCTGATTTTGTTCAAAAGCTTATTTTCACGCAGGCAGTACCTAACTTAAATAAATAAAATTTCAACCTCCTAGCTCATTTCCTTAATGCTTAAAAATACCCACACATACAGACCAATTTGCGGGACCCACTTTTTTCTCAGAGGACCTCAAAACATGTATTTCCATTAAAATGTAGACATTGAATTTTTGACATAATCTCAATACTTTCTCTCTATATATTACATATATAGTCAAGAGAAAGTAATAATGAATTAAAGGTTGAGGAAGGGAGGGATTTGTACAGAATGTGGATCATCTTAGACTAAACTCAATTACAACAGTAGCATTACTCTGCCTTTTATTGTAATGATTGAATGGAAAGATTTACCATTTTTGGGAAAGTAAAAAATTGAAAGAGAAAAGAAGACTTCGTTTTGAAATATTGTGACGAGATGTATCAAACTTATTTTGTATACACACGTACGTTTCACTTCTGTTTATATTCTCGGTGTTGGTTTTTGACTTTATTTTTTTTCAAGAAAGAAAATAAAAGAAGAGAGAGTAAGTGAGAGAAAGAGTGCGGAGGGAAGTGAAAAAAAAAAAAAAAACAATAAAGAAAAGTCCACAAATGTCGAGTTGTAAAACGAGATGAAAAATTTATACCGCTCCATATATTAGTTACTCAAAGTACTCAATGTTTATTATCTATTCCTAAATTTTTATTTCCGGAAAAAAAAAACATTAAAAAAATTTCACCAATTGGACGATACACAAAAAATCATCATAAATATAAAAAAAAAAAAAAAAATAGAATATTTCCATCATTGGCTTGATGTTTTTATATAGTATTATGAATATTGTTATATGTTTTATTCAATAAAAAAAAAATGAAAAACAAATTGATGTAAATTTACATAAAACCAATAATAAGAATTTTTTTTTAATATAGCACATATCTGTGGCATCACTAGGGAGAGTAAAATCTCCCAAATGCGAATATCTTTAAGTTAGAAACTCGAACTAATTATAAAAATAATAATTCCTCGAGATTCTGTAGAATCAACATGGGGCGAAAAAAAAAAACATCTTTAATAATTTTTGATGAATGTTTCCTAGAAGATAGGCCGCTCAAACTGCTTACCACAATACTGTCAGTATACAATTAGCGGATTTATTTGTCGATCTACTGTGTATAATCAGGAAGCATAAACGGTTTCTCTGCAAGAGATTTGGTATAGATTACAGGTGTTACTTGATTTAATTAGGAATTATCCATTTTAGATCATTTTGAAGATTTTTCTCTTCTTATTTTGAAAACTTATCAAATTTATAGACGTATTTTTGATCAATAAAAATGAATGGGGGCATATTTCTTTCTTTATAAGCTTATTTATTTGAAAATATTTATCTTGATTAGTATATTTATTTGAAGAGGTTTACGCTTTTCTCAGTGCAAAACAATATAAATAAAAATAATAAATCAAATTTAATGAAAATTTATATTATTTTTTAATGAAAAAGCCTTAAAATCTCCAAATTAATTCGGTAAGTCTACTTTTGATTAGTAGACTAGATATTTATTAAAATTATTAAAATTCTTCTAATATGACGTTTCAATCTTCTTAGAGGTAGAGTATTGGATTCTGGTGCCAAAAGTCAAGTGTTCGCATCCCGTCCCAGGCGAGAAATTTATTTCAATTGAAATAATCAGGGATGTGGTCTAAATGGCCTCAGATGCCGAAAAAAACCTTAAATAAATTAAAAAAAAAAAAAAGATTAATTTAAATAAAAGCAACTTGTGTTTTGTTTCTTGGACGAAATGTGACAGGTAGTAAGTATGTCGTTTTTTTGGTATAATTATTAAAAATCAATAAATTTTCAATAATATTTATTTTTCCAAAAATAAATGAAAATTTATTTTTCCAAAAATAAATGAAAATTTATTTTTTCAAAAATAAATGAAAATTTATCCAAGAAACAAAACACAAGTTGCTTTTATTTAATTGTATTAATTTGGACAGCATCCACCATTTTATCAAAAAGATTCATTCTTTTTATGATTATTTATTGGAAAAAAAAATATAAAATAAAAAATAATTATAAGTTGTAAAGAGGGTATAATGTTGTATATGTATACAATTATAATTTGATTAAAAATTGTGCTAGAAATTATGTTTTAAATCTGATATATAAATATATTTATTGTATATAAAGAATTATTTATGGGAGCTCTTAAATACAATCATAGAAAGTTTAATCAGGTAGGCCTACAGAAACACTGAGAGTGCAGTGGCCAAGTCATTAGAGCTGCCTATCTTCCAGGGAATTTTCTGAGACGAATTATTGCAGAGGTTTCTTTCATTTTTCACCCCCTGATACAATGGGGAAAAAAATACTTAACTACTTATTATTAATTTCTTTTGCTGTTTATCATATTTACTTATAATAACTATTAGAGTGGGAGGGGAGAAAAATTGTCCATTGTTTAAAAATGGAAAAAAAAATTATTACTCTTCAGGTGAAAAAATAAAATGATGTTTAGTTTTGCGAAAATACTCTTGCAGGCTTCTTTGAAATCAGCAAAAGATGAGAGAGAGAGAGAGAGAGAGAGAGAGAAGATATTTCCGATTTAATACATTTAAGGCTTCTGGACCGAAACCTACAAGAAAGTTTACTTTTAAAGAAAAATATTAATTTCTTATTTCCAGAATAAAAATATCTCATAACTGAGATGATGCTTTAAGAAGGAAAAAAAGAGAAAAAAAGAGGTGTCGAATGAAACAAACTCTTCTGATAAGTCACTGGAAATTTTAATATGAAAGAGTAAAAAAAAAATAATAAAATGGATGTTTATTTTTTCATCTCAAATCTTTAATAATATACATTAAATATGTGTAATAAATTAAATATTCTAATGGGAGTAAAAGGGTTAAAATTCCAACAACAAAAGTATACCCCTGTGTTCAACAAATAAGCCGATTCATATATATGAATTAAAACTTTTCCTTTTATAGAGTGAAATATCATTTTATAGAAAAAAAGAGAGAGAAAAAAAATTGAATTAAACATTCAGATTAAAAATGTAATTAAGAAAAAACAAAATAATTTTTTAGGTCATGAACTTTTAGAGCATTTATTTAAATGGAGAGGTCAAAATACTATAAATTACAAAACGAGTTACCAATAGAAATTATTTATTTAATAAAAGTTCATCTTTTTTCTCAATGTTATGTAAATATGGACTATAAATTTTTTAAATAAGAGAGAAGTAAAGAAAAAAAAAAGTGATTTCACGTAATATAAAATAGAGAACCATTCCAAACAAATAGGTCGTAAAAAGAACTAGGGGTAGGATTTACAACCAGATGGTTGTCTATTAGTAGACAAGTTAATGGAACATATCGTTAACAGGTGTGTTGAAAGTAGGATAAGACTGGATTGTAATTTTTCTCTTTAAATTTAGGGTTAAAATCGAAAAAAAAAAATTTATATTTTATTGTAAACTCCAAATTCTGAGAATTTCCTAAAGATGATAAAAAGGAGCTTTAAATTAGCATTCGAAAATTTTTTTTTTATCCTTTGTTGTGTAAAAAAAAAAAAATTCAGTTCAAAATCATTAATTTTATTTTTAAAGAAGAGACCTGAAATCCGATTCTATTCAAAGAATTCTGTCCTTTATTATAGGATTGAGCGGGCCAATTTGAATAATTTCAAACTTCTTAAAAAATAATGATTTCATTTTTGTGATGAATATATTTTATTTAAAGAATCTTATATTTATTAGAAATGTTTATGGAAATTATTAAAACAGCATGATCAAATATACAAGAATGGGGCGAGTAGACAATTTGTCCTATGGATTTCAACAAAATGATTGTGGGATAAATAAAAAAAGTAAATAGATTACTAATAGATACCTAATTAAAGGACTGAAAATGATGCATAATAAATACTTCCGACTAATTAGTAAAGCAGAGTATCATTTCTTGGTTGTTTCTGCCTCTACACATCCCTCTCTAATTATAAAATAATACAAATAATTAAGATTAATGAATTTATTATTTATAAAAACAGTTTTTCCTTATTATGAAACTATACAATGCCCGAAATTGTGGATAGAGGATGAAAACTATTTTTGATTCCTCAATTTTATTGGATATATAAATTATTATAAAATAAAAAAAAACTATTATTCTTACTAGGGAAATTACAAAATTCACATTCAGGATAAAAAAATTGATTAGATATATTCACAGATCATTTATTGAATTTTTTTTATAAATGTGTTGAGTCTACACTCCGACTCATTGGCGTAGCCAGAAATTTTTGATGGGGGGGGGGGGTTCAAGAAAATTTTTTTCATAAATTCAAGATTATTTTAGGGTATTTATTTTTTTTTTAGCTAGAGTAAATTATTATATTTTACTTTCTCTTACCCTATATGAAATATAATTTGTATTATAAAGCTTAAATATCTAGTCATGGCTAGGGTCCCATGGGGGAGTTTGAACCCCCTAACCCCCCCCCCGGGTACGCCTAAGCTTCGACTTATTCTTGTTTCCGAGTGAGGTTATTATAGAAATTTACAGCTCAACGAGAAAATCCTCCCTCATTAGCTCCGGAATGGAAGGAATGCAGCGTTTCGTAACCCTTTGAGAAGCATGAATCAAATGCAAAGACAGTTTCACTTCAAATAATCCTCAAGTTTATACTAATTGTAGAAAACTATATGAATGATTTGTTTCATCTAACAGTTATTCTTGAATTTTTAAAATAAAATTTTATCCAATATTCAATAATTAATCAAATCTCTCTAGTACTTTTTTAACCTTGTTTTATCATAATTAAATTTTCAACAATCAAATATCACGCATTAAATATAAGTTTACGTAAAATTCTCACACATTCTCTTGACTTTTACTTTTACTTCGAAATAACACACATGCATATATGTATGCTACGTTTTGCGAGTAATTATATTTTCGTACACAACCCAAATTAACCCCACCACTTTCTCTATGGAAGCGAGAGGGTCGAATTGCCTTTCTGCCGTTAATTGTCCAACCAGATAGAGAGAGAGAGAGGTCCCAAACAACAATAACAACAACAACAGGACCCTAATTACCAAAGAGGTCTATCTAGATTTTTTAACAACTCTAATTATACTACCATCTATTAATATATATAATTTTTTATTTAATTAATTATCTCTCAAAATCATGTTTCTTTATTAAATTAAATTCACTAAAATAGATATATAATTAAATATTTAATTTTATTATATATATATATTTAATACATATCTCTACATAAATATATATTTAATGATTATTAATGAAAATCAGTTAATATCATTTATTACAATCTTTGTAAAAACATTTATGATTAAACTTCATTCAAAATTAATGAATAATTGGCTTATAATCAACCGATGCGCATCAAATTACATTTTTTTAAAATCTTTTTTAACGAAATTATATATACCAGAGGTCGAGCTTAATGTGATTTTCTTGTCAATGACGATATAATAATAACCAAACTCTCTCTATTTTACTAAAATAGTTTACGATGATATGCGTTGTTATTGTTTGCTTCAGATAACTCTCTAAAAGCGAAAATTTTATTAATTAATTACTTATCTTTTTATCATTTAATTGTTTAATATAATGACATTTATGATTTTATCATATTTACGATATTAGAGTTCGTTAATGAAAATTCATAATGAATTTATTGAATCTAGACCATTTAGGTATTATAATAATGGAATTTTTTATATCTATTATTGTTATTGATTAGAAAAATCTTAAGGCATGTTCACAGTTGAAGGGATTATTTTAAGTTGGGTTCTATAAAGGTGTATACACGGTCAATCATTTTGATCAAACGGTTTAGTCAATCGATTGACGCGCGCTTCAATCAACTTGATTAAATCAAACCTTCAATCTTTTGATCAAAACTCAGTCGCAATTGAGTTTTTGACTCGGAAGGACGCTTCCAAAAATGGTGTCGAACACCGATTTGGGGTTGGTTCCTTGCAATGACGTTGGTTACCGTTAAAGGGAAAAACAAAAAGAGGTAATGACGTTGATCCAAGGAATGGTAAAAATTAAGAAATTGTTTCACTCATGACCCTTTCAAATCAATGAAAATTCTATTATTAAGGTCACAAACGCATGTTTTGAACTTTGTGGGCTTTTTCTCACAATTTCGTCTTCGAGGAGAGGGGGATAAATTCCATGGCTGCTCGGGTAATGATAGATCAAAATGGATCTAGACGATCAATCGATTGAGTTAAATGATTCAAACATTCAAACTTTCTATCAATCACCTTCAATGATTGGCTCAAGCGTCAAAGATTTCTAGACCGTCAATCTGGCTTGATTCAATCTTTTGATCAAAATGATTGACCTTAAGATAAATCATTAGTCAAAACGGTGAACTTTGAATATTGGTTTAGGAATGAGATTCAACAAATAATTAAGTGTATTTTGCTTTTTACTACAGTATATTTTATTTTTATATATTCAATGAAGTATAAAATAAAATCAGTTATTTGGATGAACATCATTTCTCAACCAATCTTACAACTATCTCCAATCAACTTTGTTTATATACGGATAAAAGATAGCCTAACTATACAAAAATTTTGAGAGATTCTCGAAAATCTCATAGATCTAAGAGTAACCTTGGTCTCTGATAATCCATTTTATTATTAATCCTAATGAAGATAATAAAAAAAAGAGATTATTATTAAATTACTATTAATTGCAGCAACGCTTTTTTTAAATTTGATTTTTTTAATTAATAAAAATATTAATGAAGATCTAAGCACTTTTTTAAAAACCATAAATTTCTGTAATAAAGCTCATTTTTATTATTTCTGCTTTATAATTGTTCCTTTCTAAAACGGTTATATTTTTTGATTTTTTTATGTTTATCTGTTAAATATTTACTTGCTTTGCTCTTCTTGATACTAATAAAAATTGCTAATTATATCCAGCACCAAGTTGAAAGTATATTTGAAACCCAAGTTAAGAAAACCCACGATGGTTCTGGTTGAAAGCAAATCGTTTTATGATTGGAATAAAATATAGGGGTGGGGGGTTGGAAAGCAGTGGCTGCGGCAAAGGAGGCTATAAACTCCAGGCGGGATTAATTTATATCATGTAATAAGCATATTTAGTCCCACGAAGAAGAGAGTTTAACTTAACACTGGCTATAATTAATTCATTATTAAATCACTTTTGAACACAATGTGTGTCGTTTACAAAGGACACTGAATCAAATTTTAATAAGCCTCCTAAAAACAGAGAAAGAGAGAGAGAGAAGTCATTTTGTTTTAGAATTTTTGGAATTATAATTTAGAAAAAGCAATTAAAAATTTTTCTGAAAATTAATTAATTAAAGAGAACTTACTATATTATTTTGGGTAATATATTATGGAAGGTAAACGAAATGCTGTTTAGGCAAAACAAACCCAAGGATTCTAGCCTTTTCTCATTTGAATATTCTGTTTATTCTCTCAAATGGATAGAAAGTAAATAGAAAGGAGAGAGAAAAACGAGGGAAAAAACTTAAAACGTGGAAGTCAGATTATTACTACAAGAGTCCAATAATTTTAAAAATAGTGATTCAAAAATTTTCAATAAAGCAAAATACAAAAACACCCGGAGAAATAAATCCAGTTTTACATCTTTTAAATAGATAAATGTCCTTGACCTTCTGGTGCTAAAGGTCGGATTTCAATTGAATTGGATACAAATCATTTGGAATAAATAGGGATGAGATATAAAATACCATAAAAGACCTTAAATATTAAAAAATAAAAATTAGATAAATGAGTCGTCCATTTCCAAAAGTGCCTAATTGACAAAATTTGAAAAGTTTTGATTTAAATTGCATGTTGATGCCACAACTGAAATATAAATTTGAAAATAGTTTTCAAATGAAAAAAGTTTATAAATCCTAATTTAAAACAAATACTGAAAATCGAGTACAAACAAATTCAAACCTAACCTAGTTGCATTTCATTGCATTTCTAAAACTGTCTTGTTGCAAACTCAGATACTGTTCCAAAACTTCTTGCTTGCTAATATTTAAGATGGCGACTTTCATTAAGTCATTTCAAAAACTTGCTAATTGTAATGAAAAATAGCCCTACCCACTAGTTGCAAGCTTTCACAAAATTGTATATTTTGGAAAACTGGGGGACATTTTTATAGAGCAGACATATATTTCTACACTTTTTAATAATGATAATTGTTGGTTAATCTGCTACTTTTATGAAATTTTGTTTTGTTTTGCTATGTTGACCAGTTGCATTTATTGTGCCTAACTCGTTAATTGCAAAAGGTCCAAGATGTGTGATCTGTGTCCAATTCCAAAACTAGCTAATTACAAAAAACCTTTTCACCTGCCTACCCCCCCCCCCCCTCCTCCCCCCCCCCCCCCCTCCCCCCCCCCCCCCCCCCCCCCCCCCCCGTTGAATAGTTTATTACTGCTATATAGAAAATAATACGGGCCTAAAACCTTGTAAATTGTTTTTTCTAATTTATTTACAGATTTTATAAACATAAGTCATAAATTAACTCTTGGATTTAATAAAATGCAGGTTTTTCTCGTTTCCTGAAAATTTGTTCCCGATGCAATTGGACACTTTTGGAAATGGACGATTCAAATATTTAGGCCTACCTAAGTGGCACAATGTGAATATTAATAGACTTGATTCATAAAAATCTTTTGATGAGTGAGCTAGATTTATTTCTCCGAAAACAATATACTTCATCTACCCAACATCACGGTTAATAAATTTTCTAGGTATTTGATTTTGATCGAAATTTCATTAAATTTAACCCCTTTGTAAGATTAAAAAATAAATTTTCAATAATGTTACTAATATAAAGAAATATCATAAATATAGTAAAAAAAAAAAAACAATCAAATAAAAGTTTTCTAGTGACTTTTGCTTGAGGTCTAACGATATCATGTTTCTGGATTTAATTTATAGCCACGGGGGTGCAGTTGTGGCTCCAGGGAGACCGAAACTTGTTCCATTCATCCGGGAGGCAAAAAAAAAAAGATAAACTAAACTAAAAGATCTAAGGTCAGACTAAAATAATAAGTCATACATTTATTGTTTTCATATCACGAATGAAAGTTTTTAGAGGACCAAAAATTTTTATTAAAATGAATTGAGTGGTGAGGCAGAAATAAAAGAAAATGATTTTTTTTTTATAAGAGCATCTCGAAAATAGAGAGATGAAGGAGAAAAGAAAAGCATTGTAGCATAACCTTGTTTGATTTGGCGGTCTGGTCAATAAAATAAAGCTTGGCGAATTACATTAGGTTAATCGAGTTATTGGAGGTGGTTCCAAGGGCGGATACAAGAGAAGAATCGCCAATCAAAGCAAAAGCCTCGTTGGCCTCTGGGTCACACAAGGTCTCTTTCTCTATAAGCACAAATGATTTAATTTGAAGCTATTCATACTAAACAGAACAGAAATTATTATTATTCTTTTAAGTAAATGTTAGATTATCTTTTATTTCTATGGCTGGCATTTATCAACAAAAAAATATTTTTTTTTTTTTATTTTTTCAATTTTTTTTATAAAAATTAAAGAATTTATTAAAAAATTTCTTTAATAAAAGTTTTAAACAATTGTAATTTACACAATTTTTATTTGAAAAGTTTTTCTCTAACTATAATAATTAATAAATTATTCAAGAAAATTCAATAAATTGAGCTTCATGTTATAGTAATATATTAGTGGAGCTTTCATCAGAAATTCCTATCCTAAATAACTAACAGACATTGTCTTAATAGCCTATTCTATTTTAGGTTGAGTGGGTAAGAATTCAGAACACGATCAGTCAATTAAGATATTTTCTTTTCGTATATAAGGTTTACCTTATCAAATATATTTAATTAAAAAAAAAATTTCGTTATTTTTTCAAGACTTAATTATTATTATATAATTATATTTCATGTACAAATCAAGTTTATAACATCCTTTAGTAGAAAATATTATTTATTAAAATTTAAAATCATATTCCAACTTATTTTTCTTATCCCCTTAGAGTTAGGCAGCCGCCATTAAGATCTGTATATTTGGTTATCGATAAAAATATTGCAGGCGGACAAAAAATGTGTCTTCATTTTCTTATTGTAAGACATTCCGTATGAAGATTCATTAGACCCTATAGGCCTAGTTGAGTGTATTTTCAAAATGATGCTGTTTATTATAAATGTTAAATTTAAACATTGATATTGGATGTAAATTAAAAGGTCGCAAAAGACAAAATAGCAAAAATGAGTTATATATACTGAAATGTTCAGCTTTTTTAGCTTTACAAAACAGTCTAATTAATTGTGCTATCTCAAAAAAAAGTGTTTTTTTTTACGCCATTAATTTTTTATAGATATTTGAGAATTCATAGGAATTTATTAGGGTATAGTGTTTTTCAACCCAACACAAATTTGTCAAAAAGGATTAGAAATTCTGAGAAGTGTCTTTCAAAGACTAAAATAGTACTAAAGTCAGAAAAACTTAGAAGGGAAAATGTTTGTTTTTGGCTCTTCTGAAAAGTAGCCTTTACGACCTTTTAATTTTCTAGTATCGATATGTTTTAAAAAGTAGTAAATTCATTACATAGGTGCAATTTTTTAAATACTTCTAACATATCTAGGTAAATTCAACTCCCAACTAAATGCTTTGGGAATTCCTTCAAAGTTGACAATTAGCCGATGAGCCATAAAGTAACTAAATATTTGTACTACAGGTGCATTCCTGGAATTAAACTGCTAAATCTGGTATTTAATATGACTACAATAATATTATTTGATAAACTATCGTTTTTCGGACTAATGAGATAGATTACACTGCGTTTAAAAAAAGCTTTAAATTTATTTATCTTGATTTTAATTAATTAATAATTTTAAAGACTAAAGAAGCAAATTTTTCGATAATTTCCGCGAACAACAATTTACAGCGCGAGAATGATTAATAATCTATAAGGAAGGTTCTCTTGTTGTTGTTATTATGAACAATTTTTCCATTAATAAATATGTTGAAGAAGAAAAAAAACGTATTTTAATTAAATCTCTCATCTTTAAGGCGTATTATCACAAACAATAGACGAATCAATCACTCAATAGAGTCAAAAAACAAATTAAGGTTCATCTATCAAAAGTTTCCTGTGCCTTAAAATATCTTCATTTTTGGTATTCGTAAAGTTCAGCAAATATTTTTTTTTCTCTGAGTGTGTTTTTACAAGTAGTAAGGCAACTTTGATGGTTCCTTGTCGCCGTCTTAAGTAAGAAAAGAAGAAAGTCTTCTTAGGCTCTAATCAAATGAGTATCGACCCAGTAAATTCCCTGACGAGACAATCGTTGCGATTATGTTATGAATCAAATCGCGCATGCGTTTGAATAAAAAAATATTGCTTATTTCACAAGGGGAATTTTGGTTATTATTAGTATTAATATTTGAATTAATACCGATTATCCGGGCGTGTTAAGCGGCTGGACACACAGAAATCGGATGACCGAAAGTTTAAAAATTTTCAAAGTGACATTTTCATCAAGTTTTTTTTTTTTTTTTTAAGATCAAAACATTATTATATTGATAATAAAATTTTTAAAAGATTTATTTTGCATATTTTATATTGTATTAAGGAGTATTCTCAGGAGAAAAAATTTAATATGGTCTGCGAAAAGTAAAGAAAGTGGATGTAAAGCCCGAACCTGCAACCCTCTTTAAAAATATAACATAAAATTTCGTAACGGTTGTATTATGAGAAGTGTTAGGATGAAAAAAAAAATTTTGCTTGAATCAAGAGTAAAAAGTTTTTGTTAGAAAAAATATTTAATTAAAAAATAAAATGGGACAGACATTAGAAAAATTTCTTCTAAATTTACATTCTTCTGTAATTTGTGTTTGAAAAGATATAGTAGGTTGTTTTAAAGTATTTTCGGCATTTGAGGCCCTACATATAAACTTTCAAAGAATACAATAATATTTAGTTATTCAGGCATTTAGCTTGTCTGTCTGTTTGTAAATTACTGGTAGCTTTAAATTTGTGAATTTCAGAGTTTACAAAATATTTTTTCAGAGATGCTTGTAGAGCTTTTTATTATTATGTATTAATATATTTATAACCGTACCTAGGTAAATCGCATAAGATGTTATTTCGGTTCTCAATTTCTTATAAGAAAAAATATTAGAAAATTATTTTTAATTAATATATCTTGGATAAATAAATATTGTCTCTATAGCCTCAGATGCCAAAATGACTAAAAAAATTATTATATTTTTTTTTAAATAGTCGAATTGAGAAAAGCTTTTTATTCAGATTTTCCCTAATAAATTTGGTTCCAATCAAAAGCTGTTAATTTTTTAACTGAGCTTTATACAGAATTCTCTTTACTTTTTGCGCTATTTACACATGTACCAAAAGCAAGCATATATACATCATACATGTATATCGGACTAGCCTTCTGTAACGGAGTAACTTTTAGTTTGTGTTTTGGTAAATTAAACATAATAGGAATTAATAGATGATTTTTATTAATGAATTTCGCTAGATGTTTTGTTACTTGTTTGTTAAACATAAGCGAATAAAATAGATAGATATTAAAATCTATGAATTTTGATATAAGTGGGCTTATTTATCAATAGGGTATTTTTTCAATAAATTATATTTTGTGTGAAAAATTTATTAATACCACCCCCCCTTTTTTTTTTTTTTCCTCTAAATATTTTTTCTCCCTAATTAATAATAGTAAATAATGTTTCGATCAAAAGTGTATGTCTGATAATTTTTTTTTTATAATAGATAGTAAATTAAATTTATTTAATTTTCGATAATTTTATGTCATTTATAAGGGAATTAATTAAAATTATTGTACTAAAAAATTTTTCGAGTGCGGTGAAGAAAAAAAATGACATGAAATGTCATTAGATTTTACTTATTTTTACATGTTGATCAAATCTAATTTACCATCCCTATCTTAATAGAATATTATTTTATCTATGATGTGATCCATTAAGGTCTATTTGTTTTAGTAATTTTTAAAGATAAGACCAAGCATGCACTTTTGAAAAAAAAAAAAAAAAACTTGTTTAAAATATTTAGATAATAAATCTTTTATTTACATATTTAATTAAAAAAATTGAATTCTTGAATTTTATATTTTTTTTTTTTTATATGCAACCCTCGTAGCAATTTCCTGTTTTATCAATGAGAAACGGAAACGTCACTTTGAAAATATTTAAGATATGATTTTTGATTCCGATTCCCGGGTGGATGTCCCTTGAAGTTGTTAATAAAATTGATGAAGTGTTACTCACCATCGGCGCGCACATACAAAGGCAGAAGTAAAAGGAGCGCGAGAGCCGTCATCGCCCTCGCGGCTGCCGTCGGCATCCCGGCCGCCGTCTGCCGCCTCTGTGCCGCACCTGTGGGGACGGAAAGACCAAAGCCAACCTGAACAACCGCTACTTCCGGTTGGCTGTCACCAACACAGCCACATGTTGATGACTGTTGACGATGACGCCGATGACACCGACAGCCGTTCACTGCTCCACCAGCATCCACATCCGTCTCCCAGGACCATCACACACCAAACAATTCACTCACCAAAATAAAAAAAATTAACCACACACACTCACACCAATATTAACACTCAATTATATTTATAATAATAAAAAACAAAAAAAAAAATTAAAAATAAATGACACTAATATTATCTCTAAATTATAATAAACGATATCGGACACGACGCGGAAATCTTTGGCTTTGCGTTTTTTTATCACTTGCCATAATTATTAATTTTTTTCTTTTTTAGGTTTTTTTTTTTTTTTACACGATGTTAAATGAAAAGTTTATTTGAGTTAGATTTGTTAACGGGCCGCGCGCTGCCACAAGACTGCACGAGAGAACGACGGCAGCGTCGCCGTCGAATGGCAACCTGAACGCCCCCCGTGGCCAAAACGCCAACTAACCCCTCTCTCCACTTATATACAGGTGGTCTGCCTACCTGCCTGGCTGCCTGATTGATTGCCCACCCATTGAGTAAGGGTGGGGGTGCGAAACTGACAAGCAGTCACATATACATCTGCTAAAAACACACATAGTGGGTGAAGCGATTATTTTGTTCGATTTGTTCGAACCTTGTGGCAGATTCATTTAAACGACAACTATCTCAATCAATTGCGAATTAAACACAATGGTTGAGGTTTTCATTTGGGGTGAGATTAACTAGAAATAACCCCCTCATCCCACTCTTATCGTGCTAAAAGGCAAACAAGAATCAAAATTAAATTTATCAATAAAAAATAATGAAAAATCTGGTGTGACAGCACACAACTTTCTCTTACTTTCGGTAATCAAATGTTGTGTTCTGTGCTTGTCACACCAGATTTTTCGTGTCGATATATATTTAGTTTCCGCCGATATATTAGAATTCAAGATGTAAAATTTATTAGTATGGGAAAATATTTATATTTTGTTACCATGGCAACCATTTCTCCTATCTTTTCTATGGAGTACAAGAGTAAAGTGGTCTTCAGAAGATTTCAATGACAAAATGAGAATATACATTTTAAAGAGCATCTAAAAAAATAATTGATTTTTGAATTTTAATCAAAATCGATGAAGAAAATAAAAAAAAATTGAAAAAGTATATCAGTAAACTAGTAGTAATTTTTGGCCGATTTGATTAAAAGCTTATTTTCACGCTCTAGGGGGGTGCCTAACTTATATTTAAAATTTCAACCTCCTAGCTCAATTCCTTCATGCTTAAAATTGAAAAAGACAGACCATGTTGCAAAAACCACTTTTTTGGATTCAGGGGACTTCAAAACGTGTAGGCCTATATCCATCAAAATCTCGATATCGACATGAATCCATTACTTTCTCTCTCTATATATTAACATATATATAGAGGTAAGAGAAAGTAAAAAATGCATTCTATTGATTTCTTTCTTTACTATCTAGTAGACTGCCAGACAAAAGGGTGAATTTTCGCTGAGAGGTTGGATTGTGAGGATTCAGCGATGGAAATTTTTCACCATATTAATGAAAATTCCTAATTAAGAGATGTTTAAGCCAAACTTTATTTAGACAAATCTGTCATGTAGTTTCAATGGACTAAGTAAAGTTTTGCCTAAACATCTCGTAATTAGAAATTTGCATTTATTTAGTGAAAAATTCTCATTCTCATTCAACTAATTTACAGTATCAAACTATTCTATGGAAATATTTAATGAAAAGAAGAAATTCGATGACAGTGATAATTAACAGGTGGATGTAGGCAGTCAGCATCTTTTTTAAATTTCGTCATGTTTCGGGATCCCATCTCAAGGAGGATAAATTGTTATTGTTACTTATTGTGTATCAATCTAAGCAACATTAACAATTGATCGTGTTTCCGAAATGTCGGCGATATTTAAAAATCGGGAATGACTTCTCCAAAAATTTCTTGTAGGGTATTCTTTTGGAGTGATGTCTGTGTGTGTGAACACGATTTCTTAAAAACGTAAGCAGCCAGATCGATGAAATTTGGTGTATACTCCTTGCACTAAAATTATAGATTTCTATCAACTTTTGGAGTAAACACGTCACCTGGAAGTAGTACTATACCTAATAAGTTTTTTCAAAAATTTTGAAATTTTCAATTTTTTTGTCATATTATGATAAATTACTCTATTTTAAAAAGTTTGTAAATATAAATAAATGAATTTGTTTATATTTTACATGTTTTTTAATGACATCAGTATGATTTTGTTTTGATTTTTTTTTTTCAAAATTAACGAAAAATATCCTTTTCTTCGTTGATTATTTCAAAAACTATTCAGTCTTCGAAAAAATGTCAAAGAATAAAAGCTTTTTACAATAGAGTAATTTATCATAATATGACAAAAAAATTGAAAATTTCAAAATTTTTGAAAAAACTTATTAGTACTTAAAAAGTACTACTTCCCTGTGACGTATTTACTCCAAAAGTTGTTAGAAATCTACAGTTTTAGTGTAAGGAGTATATACCATTTTTCATCGATCTGGCTGCTTGCGATTTTAAGCAATCGTATTCACAGACACACACATACATAATGCTATAACTGTTTTTTTTTTTTTTTTTTTACTCAGGGAGGGCTAAAACGTGGATAAACATCAGTTCGAATTTTTTTTACGATTACAAACAATACTTTTTCTTTATATACTATACGAGAAAGTAAAAAAAGATCTTTATTCCATGCTGGCTGGCTGCCTACATCCACCTGCTTCTGGGAATATTTAACTTTCATAGAAAAAAAGAGAAGTTGATCAAATTATTCAATAGTACATTAAAATACAAAATTATGTAATTTTCAGGAGAATTGTTTTTTGCTGTTAATTTTAGGATTGATATATATATTAAAGATAAATTGGACGGAGATAAGGAAAAAGTCAGTTGATGGAAGGGAGAGGAGGAGGAACAAGATTGCCTAAGGAAGCAGAAGAAATGGCGGCCTTAGCTTTATTAACTCGTGGTCACCATTCGACATACTTATAGGAATATTAGTTAAATGATGTCTTTTAGGCTGGTGGGGGAAATAGGCCGAATCTTTCCCCTCCACCATCAGTCAGATATGATTTGACCCCACACAATCAGCTTGCAACGATTGGGCACCTGACTGTTTGACTGCCTCCTCGAGATGCGTGTGAAATTTTCCCGCAAAACCCCTTTAAATACCATGGAACATGTGAACATCTGAGTAGAATTTTTTAGTCAAATATTAAATAATAAAAATTTATTTTCTATATGACTCCCAGGCAAAGTCAGGAATTGATTTAGTATAGCAACTATTAGATCATTGTTAAACTATGCCTCGAGTTATATACTCCAAAAGGTATATTAATAATACACTAGTATAGCGGATAAATTTGACAATAGCCTTAACAACTTTTGTTTAAAATATTCTATTATGACAACATAGGATCAGATTTTAAGTCAACAATTTTTTGGTTAATAATTAATAATATAAAAGTCAACTTAACATGAATAATATACGCGAAGAACAAAGACCAACTAATATGATGAAAAAAAATTTGGTGTGACTGGCGCACAGCACACAACTTTTATTTATCTTCGGTAATCGAAAGTTGTGTTCTGTGCTTGTCACACCAGATTTTTTGAACATGAATCCAATACTTTCTCTCTATATAATTATATGTATATTAACATATACATATAGGTAAGAGAAAGTAAAAATCGGTATTTAAAAAAAAGTATAGGCTAATTCAGAAATGTGTTACCACCAATTAGAAATTTTTAGGACTTTAAATTATATTTGAATTGTAAAAAAAACATGTTTTAAGTTATAAGTAGATAAATATTTAAAAAAAGATCATGTTGCGGATAATGCTTATCAGATGAGAATCATTTATTAATTAATGCAATAATGTTATTTTAGTAACATACTGTATTTAATTTATAACAACATGCTATCGAGTATTTAACTTATCTAAGAAAACGAAAAATGTATGTAAACCTAAAGGGAAAAAAGTGGTTTATTTTATGAGTAAAAATATTAAAAAATTAAATAGAAGTTTGTAGGCAACTTCCTTAGATGAGTTATAAAAAATTTTTAAGGAAAAAACTTAAGGATAGAATGCCACCTTTCCACTTTTAGTATATGACTTGAATACATGGCGTACATAGATTTGATCATGTTTAGCCGAGTAAAAATGATCGAGGGATCAACACGCCCGCACAAGGGAGACACGCTCCAAATATGACACACACAGGGATCCACACGCCCGCACCAGGGATACACACAGTAGATCGAAATAAGTGATCAGAAGAAAAATGTGTGTCCCTGGTGAGGGCCTGTGTATCCCTGTGTGTGTCCCTTGTGTAAACGTGTATATCCCTGTGTATGTCTCTAAAGGTTCACTATGCAGATCTGGTGCAGGCGCGTGTATCCCTCGATCCTTTTTAAGTTTGCGTCCCTGGTGTGGACAGATGTGGACGCTTGATTGTGTGGACAGATGTGGACGCTTGATTTTTCGAGATAAATTTTTATTCGGGTCTTGCTGGTTAGTAGGCAACCCGACTCATTAAAGGATTAATTTTGGATAAATTGCTCCAGAGCTCTTCAAGCGCGGATTACGCATCTGTTTAATCTTTAGAGAAATTAATCGATTAGTGGTTTATAAACCAAAAAAATCACTATAGTGATTTAGAGGCTTCGTTCTAGCAAGCGAAAATGAACGAATTTATAGACATAAATGTAATGCATCTTAATCTGTATTGTATTTATTTATTTTTTTTTTCAATTTTAATTTAATAATTGGTTTTCGACAATGGATGCCAAATAAACATTAAAAATAGGGTAAATATATTAATTTTAACTTTTTTATTTCAAGTTCAGGAACCTAAATAATGAAGCAAGGCATCTACTGTATCTCTAAACTAATGTAAGACACTATACATAAAGTTGAAATCTTGATCTATATATTGATAAATTAATATAAATATGTATAAAAATATTGATTCTGGAGTTTATTAATCGCATTTTTTTTATATAGTCAGAGTTTTTCTTTCTACACAAATTGACATCAAATTCAGTCTGACCTGATTAGCCATTCTGAATCTACAATATTTTAAACCTTCAAATAAGAATTTCCCGCCGCGCGCTCTCTCGCGGTAAAATTAAATAATAGGAAGAAAATACATGGTGGAATCTTTAGCTGAAGAATCATTATTTCTAATCGTATATTTAAACTAATTATATCTAGGAGTTATTCGAGCAATTTTTCAAGTGCTTTTATCCAAGTTTTTCGTGCAGGCTTCTCTTACTGGTTCCTATACATTCATTGTAAGACGTTTTCTTCAAAAACATATAAATTCGTTGACCTATTGATTTATTATTTTAAAATATATTAAAAATCGATTAAAAACAAGACAGATGTATTTGTTTTAACTATTTTAAAGAAGAACTTTTAATTGGCGAACCAAAAAACGTTAAAATAACAAAAAAAAAAAAAAAAAAAAAAAAAAAACTGAAAGAGAATCATTTCAAGCCAATATCTCTCTGTATGAGAATTGCGATGTCGGGTTTTGGGCACAAAATATATGGCCATGGGCTTAGCGTTCGCTCTGTTTGGGCATAGGTATGAACAGCTGATATGATAAGCCCATCTACCCGAATATGGAGTAACAAGCGAAATCGCCAAATAGCCATATATATGTTCGCTCGAGGTATATTTATATCAGTCCAGGGTTAGGTTGGGGAGAGGGCAGGGGTGCCTTTGCGTTGCAAATCCAGCTATTCCCGGTGGTTATTAATTTAATTTACCGTGGTGACCATTGTCTAGAAGTGAACAACAGGTCCGTTTAATTATATAAGCTTATATATATATATATATATATATATATATATATATATATATCTGTCTGTATGTAGACTAATAGAGCTCCTATATATAATATATGACGGCTAAGAGACTTCGCATGTTTAGTAGAATTCCGAATTATTTATTTTTATCTTCCGGTATTAGAGAGCATTTAGACATTATGTAGCTACCGTGTCTTTAGACGCAAGCTTTGTCATATTTATTTAAATTAATTGGTATCAATTATAATTTAACAAATTGTATTTATCTGCTTTTATGACTAAAGATTTTCAATATTTACAATGACAATGGTATTAGAAATTATTATTATTATTTCAGTAAAGATTTGAGAACAAGTCAACAATTCACAGAGTCAGGGGGAGGGGGGTTTATAAAAGAAAAAAATTCTAGTTTTTGTTCAGTACTCAATTGATTAGTAAATGTCACACCAGATTTTTTGGGTCAAGATATATTTAGTTTCCGTTGATACGGATATATTTTTTTTTTTTAAACACTCACACTTTCTTCTCATTCACACTCACACACATATTAACACAGTCTTTTCGACAACTCAGGCCATATAAGACTTTTGACGCTACCCGAGTAAAAATGATTAAAAATTATCGAGGAATACACACGCCCACAGCAGGCCTGCATAGTGAACCTTGAGGGACACACAGGGATACACACGCCCGCACCAGGGACACACATAGTAGATCGAAAGTGACCAGAAGAAAAAATGTTTGTCCCTGGTGCGAGCATGTGTATCCCTGTGTGTCCCTGGTGTGGAAGTGTGGATCCCTGTGTGTCCCTCAAGGTTCACTATGCAGACCTGCTGCGGGCGTTGTATCCCTCGATCATTTTTATACGGCGTTATACGATTAAATATTTTTAAGGGAGTTTGGAAACCACTGATATACGGAGTGTTGGAATTTTCAAAAAGAATTTGCTTACACGCAGATATACGGTACATGTAAATATTAGTTGATTTCTTATATTTTTCATTTCATTTAAAATTTTGATATTGCTATACTAATTTAAAAAAAAATCCTAATAAATTAATTAATTAGAA
Organism: Euborellia annulipes; assembly: GCA_023213315.1. Taxonomy (NCBI): domain Eukaryota; kingdom Metazoa; phylum Arthropoda; class Insecta; order Dermaptera; family Anisolabididae; genus Euborellia; species Euborellia annulipes. The sequence goes on along the minus strand of JAKCPI010015794.1, from coordinate 10,493 downwards.
GCAGATCAACTTTATATCTTGAAGTCTTAATGCCTGAGTGGTTTAGAGATTAAAGCAACAGTTGGATCTGAGGAAACTAGTTTAAATAAGGTTTGTCTTGAAAAACCCCTAAAACACTTTAATCTATTTATAAAGATTTTCTTTTAAAAAATATAGCCAAATCGGTTTTTATTCAAAACTTTAGCAGATCCAACTAAAAATATATAACTCCCACCTCAAAACTCTTTTGAAAGTATTTAATTTTATTATAAAATAGGGTAAGAGAAAGTAAAAAAAATAATAAATAAAAAATTTACTTTATTTGTTAAGATTTTAAATTGAAAATTCTAATTAGACTATCAGGATTTAAATATAGGGGATGCGGAGAGAATAATACTTAAACACATCAAGAAAATATAATCATCATTATTAGTCTATTAGTTGAATTTTTTAATCGTTTTGCAAAAAAATTTCCTGACTATTCTAAAATTTTCAAAGTAATTATAGAGTTGTAGTTTTCAATATCATAAATACAAAAACCGAAACGCTTTTCTTAGAAATTTCGAACTTCTTAATGAGAAAAAAAAATCTGTCTGAACCTGGCTGGCTTCTAGTTAACAATTCCTTTGCTTCCATGCCAGGAACTAATTAGCAACAAACTATATACGTGTAGTATAAAATTTCGTCATTATATTTTGTGTTAACAAAAAAAAAACTTACATTCATACTAACAAAAATACCATCCAAGCAACAAATTTAACAGAATTTCTTCATGTGATTGTTTAATCTGATTAAAATACTTTCCTTTTTAGTACGTTTTTATAGTAAAAAAAATAAAATGATAACGAATTGTCAGATAAATGTCAGTAAATAAAAAGCTTTAAAAAGACTTTTTTCTCCTGTTAATAGCTTTTTAATCCCAATCAATACTCCTAAATTATCAAAAACAATCTCGTTCTTCCGCTCAAGGTAAATTTTTCATTATAAAAGTTAGATCAAAACATTTCAAAAGGAATAAAACTCAAAAGAGGAAAAAAAAAAAGATATATAAAAGAGAATGATTTGAATACCTCAGGCTAGAAAGAGGATGGGAAGGAAAAAGTGGAATCCTTAAAGAGATTAATCATATAAAACAAAATCCTTTTCAAAAATAAAAAAAATATTTCAATAATAGCTTTAATTAATAATTTGACAAAAAAAAGCAAACAATCTAATTATAATAAAACAAAATGTGTGAAATATAAAAAAAAAATACGTTTGCTCGAAATTTGATAGATCCTCAATCCTTTTTTGACCCTATTTATCAGCAATGTATAAAAGAGATTCTATGTAAGAATGTAATAAATTTTGGTATAAAAATTTTTTGTTTATTTTCGGATGAAACTTTTTTCCCCATTTTATAGTTTAGTTTTCAAATATGTTTGCTGTCAATATATCTCTCACTTTAAACGAAAAAATATGATTTATATGCATGGTTGTATGCATGGTGATATGTAAAAAAATAGTGTAATGGAAATTGAATTTCTTTTCTTTTTTTTTTGTTAAATTAAATATCATAGCTTTAAAATATTTATAAATTATAATTATTCTATTAAGGGGATTCAGGAGCGACGTCTAAACATACTTGAAAAAAAAACTAGACTATTATGAGGAATTTTTCAATGCTGTTTTTTTTTTTTAATTAATTAAATTCATAAGTTCCCCTAATAGCCTATATCTGGCTTATATTTATATATTTTTATGCTTTTATAAAAGATACATAACATTTATAATGTATTTATTATTAAAAGATCGATGAAAATCAACCAAATGCATTAAATATTATTAGCTACCATTCTGGCATCTCTTGGCAAATTTTAGAATTACTTGATTTTCAGGCATACTTTTTATGACACACAACGCCCTCTTATCGGGAAAAACGCGTAACACCTTCGGTCCTATTCCGCCTTAAGATAAATTTTTGTGGAAAAATTTAAAAAAAAAAATAAAAGAAAAAGAGAGAGTAGGCTATTTTATTTTATTTTTTATTGATAAAATCCTTAAATTAAATATAAATAATTTTTCTAATTGTGTGCCTGGGAGGTTTTAAGTCTGATTTTCAAAAATCTTGTATTTATTGTTGACATTGTAACATGGCAGTCGACCGCAGAGCAATTAATTATCAAGCATTAGGGCTGTTCGGTAACAAATTACTTGCGACAGCGACGTTCACGCATACACAATACCTCTACTAGGGATTATTGCGGAAATGTCACCCAACAGATTTTAACAATATCATTTCGCATTTAGAGAGGAAAGTAAAATAAAAAAAAAATTATATTTATCAACCTAAAACACTAAATCGTGTTATAATAGTGGAGCTCTACTAATCCAGTTTATTTATAGCTACTATAGATTTTACTAGTAGAATAATAAATCTCAATTAATTCTTTTAACTAGTATAATTAAATTTTCAAATTCTCTAGGTAACTACAGTATTTTTATTAGAGGCTGGGATTTTTAGTTTGATATATTATTATTTAATGAAAATCATTTTTAGATAAATTTATCATAGGCTTTTTTAATTTAAAAAAATAAATATGTCATTTGTAGTTCAAATGCTTACAACAATTTCAAGCTTATTCCCAACAGATGATCCCTCAATCAGGATCTAAGTCCCTGCTTTTCAAAATGTATTAGGGTGTATTTTATTTATTTATATATTTGATTAATTCTAGTTAAATCCTGCAAATAATTTTTTTTAAATATTTGTTTAAGGTCAATTTCGGCATCTGAAGAAATCTAGACCCAGTCCATATTTATTTCAATTGTTGATTCTATATAAATATATTATGTATATAATAAAGACAGGACCGCAGACATACTAGACGGACCCCTGGGCTATATAATACGCACCTCCCACCTATAATTTTAGGATTTGAACTTAAAGGGCCAGGGCTTACTTGGGAAAGAATTTCATGAAAATTATTTTTTTTTAATTGAAATTTTATCCATGAAAATAATATTTTTATTAGAATTTTATGATTGAAGCAAAAAGAGCTCGGGTCCAGGGGATATAGCCCCCCTGCCCTCCTCTGTCGGTTGGTCTGAGTAAAGACTCAAGAAAACCTTTAACCCCCCCCCCCCCATATCAATTTAATATCTAATCAAATTTTTTAGAGTCATCAAATCACTATGAAAAATGGTCCTATTAATATGCTCTGAAATGTATTTTACATTTTTTTATTTAAAGTTATTATATATAGAATAATTTTTCTTATTTTTGAGAGTAGAGCTCAATCGCAGCAGCCGGATTCAAATCAGATTTAAATTATTTAAATATTCCTGTTGAAAGAGTCAACAATTTTTCTAAATATTATATAGGATAGAATAAATAAATATTCAAGGCGACCATCAGAATCCGTGTGAATAGGCTTTCCCAGCATTTCAGACGAAATGCAAAGCGCTAATTTAAGGGACGCTCCTCTCACATTCTCTCTCTCTCTCTATCTCTGTGTTCGAGGAAGAGAAGAGAACCCAGGAACCCGAATCGAGGAGGACCAGCAGCCCACGTAAACCAGCAGAATAGCAGACAGAGAGAGAGACTTGCACAATGCCCGAGGAAATAATCGACTCATTTGCATCAAGACCAACGACATTCTCGAGACGGCCATGTAATTGCGGCTGTCCCTGAAGGATTCGCTTCGTTGAACAAACGAGCTGAGGGTTGTATGTGTGTGTATGTATGTCGCCGGTATATATAGTGGTGTATGAGTGTGTGATACCAAGCAAGACACTGAGAGAATGGAGATGGGAGAACCGATCTCATTGCTGCTAAGGGAGGATTAATAAATTTGGTGCGTATGAAGTGTAGATCGAAATTTGCGTATATTCGTGAATTAATAGAATTTGAAGATTTCGTTTACTTAATCGAATTAAATAAGAAAAAAGATAATTACTCCAAAACACCTGGTGTGACAAGGACGGTAGGGAACTAAAAAGTCAATTGATTCAAAATTCCATAGGTTGTCTATTTTAAATGTTGACTGATTGAAATAAACTATGTTTTCAAAATTTTTCTCATATTTGGTTATTTTATACTCATAGAGAATCTTAAATATTTAAATTCAAATTTAAAATTTAAATTTTTTTAAAAAGTTCCAAAGGGGACCCTCCCCTTTTGAATCGAAATTAACATGCAAATTCCCATAAGGATTTAACTCTGTTTCTATGGAAGGAAGAGCCGGAAAATGAACTTGAAAATCCTGAAATAGGACATGAGTAAAGTGTGCTTCAAAAAATTTTCATGAAAAATTTTAATGGTATACTTTTTAAAGGAAAGAGCAAATAAAAAATAGTTGATTTATGAATTCTAATCAAAATCGTTAAAGCCAATTTTGTGAAAATCGAACATAACTGAAAAAGTACATCAGTATAGTGTACTTCAAACAATTTCCACGAAAAATTTTACTGATATACCTTTTTTTTTTAAACCAAAATGAGAATATAGTCTACATTTTAAAAAACATGTAAAAAAATAATTTATTTTTGAATTTTAATCAAAATCTTAACAGCGAATTTTGAGAAAATCAAAAAAAAAAAACTAAAAAAGTACAAGTAAAAATAATTTGTAATATTTTTAACAGAAAACGAGAGAAAGTGCTCAGTTAGTTAAATTTAAAAAAAAAATTAATTAAGTAAATACAATTTGTTTAGAGGAATATGTAAATAATGTATATGCATCATTTGGTGATATGATTGACTTTTACAATGGTTTTTCTCCCCAAAAAAATACATTTTAAAAAATTATAGGGGGGAGAAATGAAAGAGAGAATATCAATCACTATAATTCATCAAAACCTATATGAGATTATAAAAAAAAAAACGCATTTTATAAAAAAATAATTTAATAATAAATGAAATATAATATCCCATAAAAGTGAGCTTGAATCTCGCGAGATTGCGGGGGAAAGTCCATTGATGAGCCAGCCAGTCATGCGAAATGGATCCGAGAATATTATCTCATATATATATAAATATATAATCTAGGGTTTCAATTCAAATGTATCGTATGACCATATAAGTAAATATTTATTTTATAGATACTTGATATTTCCATTTGGGATAAATATATTATTTTTTTTTTCTAATGACATTTTTTTGATGGATTATTGGTAAAAGCAAATTTTATGCTGATGATTAGATTATAATTAAACATAGACGATTTTCAAAGCAAAAATATGTCCACTTTATAGCTTATATTCATTTTTTGATCAAAGAGTCAATAATATATTTAAGACTTTTTTTTGGTCTTTTGAAGATTAAACAAAAATTCAAAAAAAAAAAAACAATTTAAATTTTACTGTATACCAGTATAATAGGAGAATAAAACTTTAAATATCTAATCAAATAAGAATATCGCCACTGGGAGGGGCTCACATTTAGTGAGAGTTACTCAAGCTAAGTATATTATTTTTTCTACCCGAAATTCGAAATTACACAAGCAAAAAAGATTGCCTTTTTTATAGGCAATATTCAATACAGAGAGGTTCAGCCGGCATTCTGGTTACACTCAAAAACAAATTATAAACCAAAAATTTTATATAGGACTATTGTTTTAATCTACTTATTGTTGGACGAAAATGTGCCTTTTTCTTAAATGAAAGTGTGTGTCGCTCTGAGAAAATTTAATATAAATTCATATATTTATACAATGAACTCCCTTACCTTATTATTTTTTAGTCAAATATATTCAAAAATAGAAGTGTTTGGGTTGAAGGCGGCCAAAAATGAAATTTCAATTTATTGAAATTGAATTTCTATTGAAATTGTATTTTAACTTTATAGTATAATAAAACAAGTCATTTAGGTTAGGTCAGGAAGGGTGCGATGAGATTTCGAAACGTCGACCAATGGAAGAAATAATGAGTTTTATTTAATTTATTTGGCTGGTTGCAATTCAAACACCTCAAATATCAATGGCTACAAAAAAGAACTATTATAGATCTATATTCAACAATTTTATAAAAAAAGTTTTCTTAGCATTTTTAAATAAGAGAAATTTTTTCGAATAGAAATCTTATAAATTCATTATAGATCTTCTTGAGCGAATATTTGAAGGCGAGGGGTTATTTGTTTTGTTTAGACTTTTCAGTAACTCTCTTTAAATAATTCAAATAAATTTATATTTAAGAAAATTTTTATTGAATTAGCTGACACCACTGACTACATATATTTGTTTTAATGACCTACTGTATATTTAAAAAAGTCCAAGAAAGAAAAAAAATACTCGAATAATAAAACAATTATTTTTATAAAAGAATAAAAATAGAAATTAAGTAGAAGGTGAGGGTTTAAGCCTTCTTTAATCTCAGAAGTTCAGGTTGAAAATATATGTTATGTTGTTAAAGGTATGAATTAATCGATAATAAAGATATCAAGCGTTTGATAATATAAAATTGTTATTCTAGAGAAAAGGAAAAAAAGGATTTAAAATCTTTTAATTATTTTATTAGTTTTTTTGTTATTCAATGGAAATTAGCACCTACGATAAACTGGAGAAAAAAAATAAAAACAGTGCCTTTGTTTGTCTTTCTGTATATCATTACAAGGAATAGAACAACAATTGTTTAGTTTAGTTTAGTTTATTGATTCCTTTTTTCCTTTACTTTTTTTGAGGTTCTAGGGTTACAATTTTTTTTTTTTTTTCGAGCGAAGTTCTTTAACGCGGCTTACACAGGGTGAATTGGGAGAAAATGTAACGTAACAATAACGCGTTCCTAACAAAAATGCGTTCCCAGCGCCCGAACGACGGCGGAGGAAGACAAGAAGTCCTGGCGAGGCCACGGAAAACTTTTCTTCATTTCCTTCTAACTACCGAAGGCGGTAGATTACAGTGGGCGCAGTTCCTTGGCGGGCTTTCCGTCTTTTAAAATAATATTCATATTAAATTATATTCTGAGTAGAAGAAAAGGCGTGAGGAACTTCGTTCCTGCAGGGGGGTCCTATGACCTCAGGAGTTTGCTTTTTTTACAAAATTTATACATATTATTTACAAAATTTGTCTTTATTTATTGACTGTTTTCTTTACTGTCTTTTATCTTCTTCGCCTGGTTGTCTTTTCATTTTTAGTATTTGTCTTGTCCAATTTATTAAGTTTTTGTCTAGTTTACTTTTTATAATTGCCCATAGTCTATTTTTATTCTCTAAATTGTTTTTCCTTGTCCTGGTGTTTGTGTCCAGTTGTTCGTCTGTTTCTTTACATGTCCATAAGTGTTCTATGTCTTAACTAAACTAAACAACAATTGATGAAGTCTATGAAATTTACTTGTATGCAGGATGTAAGCATAAAGAAACTTCTTTTCCAAGAGTCAAGATAAGATCTATTTGCATATATATCATCGATGAAGAATTGTATTGTATCAAGTCTACTTTTTACTAATGGACTTGATACAATACAATTTTCCATCGACGATATACAATAGTTCCAGCCAGTGCCATAGGCAGAAAATTTTTGTGAGAGAGGGGGTTGGGTGTTCGGTCAATCCGAAGGGCTAACCAACCATCCAAAATGAAAAAAAATTAAAGAAAATAAAAATAATTATAACAGTATTTAAAATTTTAATTACCTATACTCATATTTCTTTTTATTTATAATTTTTTATTTTTTTGTGGGGAAGAGGGAGTTTAACCCCTAGCTGAGGCTCTGCTTTCAGTCATAATTAGACATCAGGCCTATATTTATAATTAACCAATAGCCAATTTTGAGGTGAAGTGTCTTTATGCTATAGCCTAATTAAATTTGTAGCCTTGAACTATTGAATAAGTCGAATGTTTTCTAGTTAATAATATTTTAACAAGATCTAGAATCTGACGTAGATATTTCTAGAAATCTCCCTAATTAAGTATATTAATTATTAATAAAAAAAAATAAATGTTATCATCTTATTCTTATTTAGAAAAGTTTCCAAAATGATTTGATTGATGAATAATACTAGTATTAATTACTAAATCCTCTCGTATATCAAATTAGTTACATACGTGAACAAAGCAATATGGTATAATCAAATGTATAGAAGCTTAACATATAAGCAGAGAGCTTAGTGTAGAAGTAGTTATTAATTATATATCTAACTTAGGTCGCTTTGTAATAAAATTTGGTTCCAATTTCCGTCAATATTAAATAAACATAAGAGTATTTCATTTTAATATAAATTCAGTGGGTTGTTTGGATTTTTTTTCTTCTTCCACGCCTTTCTTTAAAAATTGGTTCTCCTACCTTATAGTCAGGAGGGGAATAACATAAATAAATAATAAGGGGATATAATCAGATTTTGAAATGAAAGAGGCAATATTTTATAATGAAACAAACGCTTTTACAAATGGAAATGTTAATTTAAAAATTGAGAAAAAAAAATCAGTTAGGCCTATTAAATCTTATTTGAATGAAGAAATAAAAAACGAAGCCGTAGCACGGAGTTTTAATCAATGATTGTGAAGAAGCTTATTTTTACTTTCTCTTACCCTATATACGAAATAAATAGAGAAAGTATTGCGATCATGTCAAAAATTCGATGTCGAGATTTTGATGGATATACATGTTTTGAGGTCCCCTGAGTCCAAAAAGTGGGTCCCGCAAATTGGTCTGTCTGTCTGAAGAAAATATCTCAGGAACTAAAAAGAGCTACGAAGTTGAAATTTTATATTTAAGTTAGGCATTCCCCCAAGGGCTGAAAATATGCTTTTAAACAAAATTGGCCAAAAAGTACTAGTATTTTACTGATGTACAGTGAGGGAAAAAAATTAAGTCCCACCCTTGCGTTTTTTACTTGTGATTATTTCATTGTTTTTAAAAAAATATTAAATATTATTTAATGGAAACTTTCATGGTTCAATCCTATTTTCTTTGATAAAATTTAAATTAATTAAATTAAATTTAATTAATAAATTTTCTTTGATAAAAACAATGAAATAATCACAAGTAGAAAACGCATGGGTGGGACTTAACATTGACCCTCACTGTACTTTTTCAGTTTTTTTCGATGTTCACAAAATTGTATTTTCCGATTTTGATTAAAATTCATAAATCAACTATTTTTTTATTTACTCTTTCCTGTAAAAAGTATATTATTAAAATTTTTCATGAAAATTTTTTGAAGCACACTTTACTGATGTAGTATTTCAGATTTTTCAAATCCATTTTTCCGGCTCTTCTTTCCATAATGTTAAATCTCTATGGGGATTTGCATGTTAATTTCGATTCAAAAGGGGGGTCCCCCCTTTGGAACTTTTTACACATTTAAAAAAATTTTCCATTTCTTATTTATTTAAGATTCTCTATTGTGTATAAAATATCGAAATATGAGATTACAATTAGAGGAATTTTTAATCATAGACCACATTTTTGTATTAAATATTTATTAAAATTATAAATACTGTACAACGTTTCGACTGCTTAAAATTATAAATACTGTACAACGTTTCGACTGCTTAAAATTATAAATACTGTACAACGTTTCGACTGCTTGCGTTGTACAGTATTTATAATTTTAATAAATATTTAATACAAAAATGTGGTCTATGATTAAAAATTCCTCTAATAATAATATTTCAAACCACAAAAGCTTTAATAAACACATGAGATTACAATTTTAAAAAATAACCATAGTTTATTTCAAGCAGTCAACATTTAAAATAACCAGAGCCCATGGAAATTTTGGAATCAATGACTTTTTTTACTTTTTAATTATTTTACTTCTTACTTATGAAATACAAGTGGTCAAGTTCGTAACTAAGGTGCTATGGAAAACTATTATAAATATATTTAGACTCAAAAAATCTGGTGTTACAAGCACGTTGCACAACTTTCTTATCGAAGGGTAAGAGTGTATGCTGTGCTCCAGTCATATCAGATTTTGTAATATTCGTAATTATAATATTCAAATACTATAACTACAATATATTGTTTATTTTCATGATAAAATTTAGGAAATTTCACAAACGCTAATTTAGTTAATTACCGGTTATATAGGCTTCCATCACAAATATGCTCCCATTTATAGGCCAATTCTCATTTCAAACGAGAATGTCATATGGTATCTATCACGGGGCAGAACGCTTTTTTCATATGTGTATGTGTATGTTCAACACATACACATACACATAAGAAGCAGCTGACCAGTAAAGCCAATGGCTCCGAGTCGCAAAGCTTCGGCCTTGTCACAGCCGTTTTAAATTATATTCATGTCCCATCCATAAATTATAGAAAAAAAAAGGGGGCAGTCGCGAATATCTCGTTATGCTAATCAGTAAACGATGATTTATGCATTACGTTAATTGTTATGCACAATTGATAGTGTATATTATTCATAAATTAAATTAGAAGAGAAAAAAGAGCTAATAATCGCTATAAAAAGTTATTTAATACAAATTACGGCAATCAAATGAGAAAAATTTTACAAAAAAATGTTATAAAACAATTTTTGAAAGTTAATTGAATAAATTGGCGAATTATGTAATTAGTGAATATAATTCTA